>BGPT01000741.1:180910-191332 GCA_003297045.1 Symbiodinium sp. clade C Y103
CACACACAACTCTTTGACACACAACCTGGTCACACACAGCACTTTCACACACAACTCTTTCACACACAACCTTGTCACGCACAACTCTGTCACACACAATTCTTTGACACACACCTTTGTCACACACAGCACTTTCACACACAAGTTCTTGAACACAATCTTTCTTCCACCATGTCCTCTCTCTTTCCTGCCTTTACCATCTCATTTTCACATCTGTTCGTTGATTCTTGGAAGGAGTTGACTTGTGGGGTTATCCGGTCCTTTAATTTTTTTGTGGGGATGGAGGATTTTAGTGCAGATTCGCGCGTATGCGATCGCTTCTTTGTGTTTTTGGACATGTCGCAAATTCATGCGGATTCTACGTCATAATTTCATCGGTGTGAAAGTTTCGCATTGCTTTCCCCCTGGATGCACCTAGTTTGCCACTGGACCGGATGTGGATCACCTTTTTGGGGGCGGCAGAAGGCAAAAATGGACCGAGCAGAGAGCGTGTTCATGTGGCTACTTGCTGCGCCGTTTGATTTGATTTGTTTCAAGGTGCTGCTACTTCCCTGGTTGGCGCCCCGGTTGATGCGAACAGGGCCGTAAATCCCGGGTTGTTGGGTGAACATCATTGGTTGGGCGTTGTTTGCGCAAATACGCGCTTTGCTACATGCATCACTACAACAGTTGCCAGAACAGGCATGGTGCCGTGTGAAATCCCAACCGGTGTTGATCCCTCAGTTTGCATTGGGTTTTGTTTCCTTCACGGCATGGTGGAGGGGTTTTCCTGAAAGCTACTGGGTGGGTGACTTGTCACGGCCACCCATTATTAGTGTATATAGAGCCATGTAAATATAGGTTGCAGGGTTCACATACACCCTGGAGCAGCGTGTTGCATAGTTCTGTGTTGACCTGTATGTTCCCCCCAATGTCCTTTCAGTTCGAAGTGACTTGGATGGGCGAAAGAAAGAAAGGTTCACCTACGGCTTTGTGTTCGCAGATTTGTAAAGGTGTAAAAAACCAAGGACCAACTGAATTTGGCAAACAGTAAGTTATTGTATTAGGTTGCCAGAGAGATCCCCCACTAGTTTTGCATCATGATGCCCCTTTTATAAATATATATATATATATTATATTATATCTATATATATATATATGTATATACGAGCCATGAAACAACCTGAATGGTTTAAAATTATGCCTGACAGAGGACCACAACAGAAAAACATGTAAGGGAGGGACTCTCCAGTTGCTTCGGAGCCCTCAAAAGAGTTGAAGGTGACAGGACTTGAGGATAGTTAAAGCGCCCCACAGACGGTGCTAGACAGGAAAAACCAGAGAAACAGAGTCAGCTTGAATTGCCCCCCAGCAAAAATAATGCTCTCGGGCGTTGCAAGAATGTCAGATAGCTATCCTTCAGCAATACTACCAGCCCACGACAGACCAATCGCTTACTCACCAACGAGCCAACCCCCTCCCAACCACATGCGCAAGCAAATTGCTGAGGCGCCACGCAGCGAAGCTTAAGACATCCATTGCGTTCCATAGCAACAAAGCCCGAAGATACCCGAAGTGGCTTGCCGCCTTTCAACGCAAAAATCGGAGACCACGCATAACATGATGGTTCGAAAGTCGGAAGGCAGAAAAGTATTCGACTGGGTCATTGAGTTATATGGGTTTGGGCGTGATATAGTTCAATGCCGTGTTTTAGGACCCGCGTGTACGGGCAACGGCTGTACTTACAGTCCCAATCAAATCTTTCCCGCTCTAAGTTCGGTTATTTAGCCAACGGTAGAAGGAAACCACAAAATATTATTGTCTTTGTTCACACAATTCAGAAGTACAGAGCGTGAGGGGGGTGATATGTGTTGGGATTTTTTCCTTGCAATCTCATGGGAGTACAGCGGATCGAACAGATCTCAAACCATTGCTCTTTTGCAAAATTTTGTGCAAGATCGTTTAGGTAGCGTATAGGTACCTATTGCGAATCCGCGAAGGCTGCTATAAGTGCTGTGCGTATAGGTACGGTTGCGTGGCTTGACGCGCGGTGGCGCACAAAACGGCTTCACGCAACCGCGCATGAACACAGAATATATCTGAATTTCAGCCAAGCACTGTGCCTGTGCCCAATGAGTAAGTCGCAAGATCTTGATCTCACATCATGCTGGGATACCGTTGCTGCCCAAAAACTGTTGCGACGTAAGCCTCAAGCTGAGGCTCTGCGTCGGATTCCGACATGGGGGCATAAGCTTGTTCACGCAGGAAGGAGAGGCCAAGTCCTCAGTACCTCACAGACATTCCCAAACCTTGTGCAAATTCCTACAACTTCTTCGGCTTCTTGAAATAGTTCAGTACTTTGCGTCAACATATTTCGTCGTATATATTACATGTGTTCGGATGTGCATTTACAGCATGATACATTTGCATGTGGGTTTGTTGACAGTTGGCAAAAGTTTAGTTTCCAATTTGAACCGTTTCTCGAAGCATCACTGAAGTGGTGGGATGGTATCTTCCTTTCAATTGCTAGTTTTAACGAATTTGGCATCTCGTCGTGCTGTGCAAGTGCGTTCCCAGAGTTGTTCAAGTTGGAACCTGCCTCTGATGAAACAAACAAGCAACGGATAGCTATGTGTATATCCATACGCATTTACTTTAAAACTTAGAGACGTTTTTCCATCTAGGTGTTTGCAAAAGATGCGCCAAAACAAACATAGAAACACGCGCCTATACCTGCATTCATACATACACACACACATATATATATATATTCAAGTAGTTCCCGGGCAAGGCGGGGGCGGAAGTTTCAAAATTGAAACGCTTATAGCTTATAGAACCGAACAAAGGCTGCGCCTATAAGATGCAGGCTAGCCTTCTGTGCTTCGAAGCAGTGCCATCTCTTGCCTTGTCATTCCGGTGCCATGTCTTTTGAATGTTAGGTCTTTTTTCATTTCATCTGATCTCACCGCGTCGCAGCCCCATTGTCGCCGCAGTCTGTGTCATCCCCATCCCATCTCATCTCATCTCATCTCATGTTTCTCTTCTTTTCTCAGCTCTTCTCAGCTGATCACAACAGTTCTCATCTCCTTTCATGTCAGTTAAGCTTTTCTCATCTTCTCTCAGCTGATCTGACTTCTTCTAGCTCAGCTGTTCTCAGGTTCTGCGTTCGACGCAGCTTGTCTCAACTCAGCTCTTCTCAGCTCTTCTCATGTCAGGTCGTCTCAACTCCTCCCGTCCCATCTCATCTCATCTCATCTTAGCTTATGTCACCACTTCTCAGATTTTTATTCAACTCTTCTCAGCTCTTCGCAGCTCATGCCAGCTCATCTCATGTCTTCTCATCTCTTCTTTCCTCTTCTCAGCTGATCTCAGCTCTTCTAAAAACTATTACACAGAGAAGCCCTTTCACAGAGAAGCATCTACACAGAGAACCTTTTGCACACAGCAAGCTTTTACGCACAGCAACCCTTTACACACAGCAAGCCTTTACACACCGAAGCTTTTCCACGGAGAAGCTTTTCCACAGAGAAGCTTTTACACACAGCTAGCTTTCACACAGAGAAGGGCCTACACAGAGAACGTTTTACACACAGCAAGCCTTTACACACGGCAAGCTTTTACACAGATAATGATCTTACACACAGCAACTTTTACACAGAGAGGCTTTTACGCAAAGAAGTCTTTACACAGAAGCTTTTCTGTTGGTAGCTTCTGCACACAGAAAGAAGCTTTTACACAGAGAAGGCTTTACACACAGAAGCTTTTACACAAAGAAGGCTTTACACAGAGAACCCTTTACACAGAGAAGCTTTTACATACAGCCACAAAGAAACTTTTCCACAGAGAAGCTTTTACACACAGCGAGCTGTCACAGAGAGGAGGCCCTACACACGGAAGCTTTGACACGGAGAAGCTTCTACACACAGCAAGACTGTTCGACCTCGTTCCCAATCCAGCGAACCTCAGCAACAGCCTTTATTCATGCGAACACGCACAGACAGGTCATCTGCAGACAGCTCGATTGGGCGGTCCGCAACGGCGCACGCAATCACTCCTTGGCAGCGTCGAGAGGTTCGTACACGCGATTCGCAATCAATGTGGCGCAACTCATCGAGGGTGCGATTGAGCACGAGCCGAGCAAAACCATGCCTCAATGGCGCATCGATCTCTTGCAAACGTCTTGCTGCTTCTGCCACAAGCTTTTGTGCCTCTTGGATGCTAGGACGCTGATCTGCGGGCGCATTCGGATCGACCTGGACGCGATCATCCTGATGCGTCGGATCCGAGCTGGCGGCCCGCAACGGCGCACCGGGTCTCCGATCGTTGGAAGCAGCACTCGATTCTTTCGGTGTAGATCCATCTCCGATGATCCTTTACAGACATACATGTTGTCGAGGAAAATTGCTCCGGTCTCAGCATCCATGACGCCCGATCGAGTGTTCTCAGCTGCTTTGCGGACAACATTTTGTTGCGGCGCTGGCGTGCACAACGGCAGCAGCTCTTCGAATTGCCGGGCCAGCAGCTCCGTGTCGATGGATTCAGCCGCAATGGCAAAGCACCGGGAAGGCAGACCGCATACCGTCCCGAGGCTAAGCGGTGCTGAGCAGCAATGTTTTCGAACTGAGCATCGTTTCGTTTGTGTTTTTCGTTTGATAATTTTTGGCCCACAGAAGCTTTTACACACAGAAGCTTTTACACAAAGAAGCTTTTACACAGAGAAGCTTTTACACGTAGAAGCTTTTACGCAGAAAAGCCTTTACACACAGAAGCTTTTACACACAGAAACTTTTACACACAGAAGCTTTTACACAAAGAAGGCTTTACACAGAGAAGCTTTTACACAGAGAAGCTTTACACACAGAAGCTTTGACACAAACAAGTCTTTACACAGAGAATTTTTTACACGACGAAGCCATTACACTGCCATCTGCAGAGACTCAGTTGCAAACGCACAATAGAACTACGAGCAACGGCGCCAGAAACTCCAGCTCCAAAACCGGATCTCGACGCCAAAGCCAAAAAAAGTCCGATTTTGAAGGCTTAAGAGCAAAATGAAAGCGCCAAAATTGAGAAAAATCTGCTGACAAATCACTATCGCAACCTGGGTGCAGCCATTCCAATACGATTTACGATGTCCAGCTGCAAAAGACAATAGTATTACGCACGCGACCGTGGCACCAAGGAACCTTGGCGAAGCCATGGCACTGCGATCTGCAGAGATTCAGTTGCAAAACACAACAAACCTATGCGCAACCGCGCCAGAAATTCCAGCTCCAAAACCGGATCTCGACGCCAAAGCCGCAAAAAATCCGATTTTGAACGCTTTTTAAAAGAAATTTTAAGCGGAAAATAAAAGGCGCCAAAATCAAGAAAATATGCTGACAAGTCACTACCGCATCCTGGGCGCAGCCATTCCAATACGATTTTTGATGTCCAGCTGCAAAAGATCATATTATTGGGCACGGTGCCGTGGCACCAAGGAACCTTGACGCAGCCATTACAATGCCATTTGCAGAGACTGAATCTTCAAAACACAAAAGAACTACGTGCGCACCTGTCCCGAAGAGCAACCTTGACGCAACCATTACAACGCGTTCAGCAGACAACACAATAGAACTACACACGCAACAGCGATGCAAACGAGCCTGAACTATCAATTCCAATACGGGGCCGATCCATGACCGTTCCGGTACAGCCGAGCTTTCGTCTCGCGCCCGCCGCGCGGCAGACCTTCCCCATCCATCTTCCGGGGCACGTTTTGTCCTGCAAAACACAGCATGTCGTGCATCCGCTAACTTTCAAACACGAATTTCGTGCGAGACGTCCCTCAAAAACTGAACGTTGAAGATGTGAAAACGAAGCTTTTGTGCCAGACGTCCCTCCAAAACTGCAAGTTGAAGATGTGAAAACGACGCTTTTGTGCGAGACGTCCCTCCAAAACTGCAAGTTGAAGATGTGAAAACGAAGCTTTTGTGCGAGACGTCCCTCCAAAACCTGCAAGTTGAAGTTGTGAAAATGACGCCTGAACTGTCAATTCCAATGCGGGGCCGATCCAAGACCGTTCCGGTACAGCCGAGCTTTCGTCTCGCACCCGCCGCGCGGCAGACCTTCCCCATCCATCTTCCGAGGCACGTTTTGTCCTGCAAAACACAGCATGTCGTGCATCCGCTAACTTTCAAACACGAATTTCGTGCGAGACGTCCCTCCAAAACTGCAAGTTGAAGATGTGAAAACGACGCTTTTGTGCGAGACGTCCCTCCAAAACTGCAAGTTGGCGATGTGAATACGAAGTGCGAGACTTCCGTGACATCCTTTTGCTCTTGACTTCTTATTGTTTTTGACATCTCGTTGCTTTTGACATCCCCTTGCTTTTGAAATCCCTTTGCTCTTGACATCCCTTTGCTTTTGACATACCTTTGCTTTTGACATCCCATAGCTTTTGACATCCCATTGCTCTTGACACCCCTTTGATTCTGACATCCCAGTGCTTTTGACATCCCCTTGCTTTTGACATCCCTTTGCTTTTGACACCCCATTGCTTTTGACATCCCTTTGCTCTTGACATCCCTGTGCTCTTGACATCCCATTGCTTTTGACATCCCTCTGCTCTTGACATCCCATTGCTTTTGACACCCCTTTGCTTTTGACACCCCATTGCTTTTGACATCCCTTTGCTTTTGACATCCCTTTGCTTTTGACATCCCTCTGCTCTTGACATCCCTTTGCTTTTGACATCCCTTTGCTTTTGACACCCCATTGCTTTTGACATCCCATTGCTTTTGACATCCCTTTGCTCTTGACATCCATTTGCTTTTGAATCCCTTTGCTTTTGACACCCCATTGCTTTTGACATCCCTTTGCTTTTGACATCCCTTTGCTCTTGACATCCCTTTGCTTTTGACATCCCTTTGCTCTTGACATCCCATTGCTTTTGACATCTCTTTGCTCTTGACATCCCTTTGCTTTTGACATCTCATTGCTGTTGACATCCCATTGCTTTTGACATCCCTCTGCTTTTGACATCCCTTTGCTTTTGACATCCCTTTGCTCTTGACATCCCTTTGCTTTTGACATCCCTTTGCTCTTGACATCCATTTGCTTTTGACATCCCTTTGCTCTTGACATCCCTTTTCTTTTGACATCTCATTGCTGTTGACATCCCTTTTGCTTTTGACACCCCTTTGCTCTTGAATTCCTTTTGCTTTTGACATCCCTTTGCTTCTGACATCCCTTTGCTTTTGACGTCCTTTTTGGTTTTGACATCCATGCGCTGTGCAATTTTTTTGTCCGTTACACGGAAGTATAGACTTCTAAACTTCCTTTGAGATTTTTTTCCTTTTTATTCACCAGTAGTACCGCACAAGGCGGTGGAGGAAGTTTCTATATGTGAATTGTGAATGATGGGTGGCAGAGCCAACCGACTGATGGACCAAAAAAGTGGGCTGACGCGCATCTAGCCCTCTATTTCTATTCATCTGTCCATGCATCTGCTTATTTATCTGTTTATCTATCTGGTTGGCGATCTGTCTATCTCCTTATCTGTCTATTTATCCATCTGTCTATCCATCTGCCCATTTGCCAGTCTTTCCATCTATCTGTCAATGTATCTATCCGTTTATTGTTTATTTCTTTGTCCATCTATCTTTCTGTCCATCTTTTGGATTCTCAAACTATCTAACTACCTATCTGTGTAGCTATCTTTCTATCTACGTGTCTGTTTCTCTATCCGGTTATCTATTTGTGAGTTTCTCTATCTGTGTATCCATCTTGGTGTCTGTCTATCTCATCTACCTACCTACCTACCTACCCACCTACCTACCTACCTATCTACCTATCTACCTATCTATCTATCTATCTACCTATCTATGTATCTATCTATCCCTCCTTGCACCAGTGTATCTGCTAACGCCAGCTGACAATATGAAAAACAAAGCAATTCTACGAATCTTCCTCCCGTTTGGAAGTCATCAACATCAAACGCGAAGCAATTCTGCAAGACCTCTTTCAGGTTTGCAGTTGACAGCATCAAAAACGAAGAAATTCTGCGAGACATCCTCAATTTGCGAATTTGGCAACCTCAAAAACAAAGAATTTCTGCGAGACTTCCTCGATTTGCAATTTGTGAAGTTGGCAACATCAAAAACGAAGCAAATCTGCGAGACTTCCTTCAAAAAAATGCAAGTTGAGTGCAGAGCTGACGGCCTCGTGCCAATGCGTTTTGCGATTTCTCCACGCCATGTCTCTAAAGTGAAGCCAGGTCATACGAAGTGCTGCACCTGTGACGCAAAATCATGCCCAGATGGCTCCGCACCCGCCGCTTTAGCGAGCCTATTTGGAGCCGCAAAACATCGGAAAAAACACAAAGCGCTTCGCGACTTTTTACCTTTTCGCGCACCTGCGTCTTCTCTCTTCTGACTTTCTCCTGTCTAATCTTCTTCCTTCTGACTTTCTTCTCCTGTCTGAGCTTCTCTCTTCTGTGCCTCTTCCCATCTTGGCTGTTGCATCTGTCTATACTGTCGGAAGTTTGACTTCTAAACTTCCGTCGTTTATAGGATTGCGCATGTTTACATGCATATATTAAAACCAGCGGCTGTCTGTTTATATTGGCGTTTGTGACGTGTCTGGGTTGGGGTCCCTGAAGTGTACCAGAGCTATATTGAAATTATCAAGAACATTCAAGAACTAAATCCAATTTGCCAGAAACTGTGTCCAAAATCATTGGGCAAAAACACGCACAAACCATGTGACGTTTGATTTGAACAAACACTGCTGTTGTGGAACGGTCCCGGGGATCGTCATAGGGTGTTGGAGACGGTTTGAGACGATTTGGGACGGTTTCCGACGGGGTTGAAGCGGCTTTGCGGTGTCAAATTGACAATTTCCCGGAGGTGTTTTGGACCTGGAAGCGGTTCCCATCAGTTTGGAACAGTTTCCGGTGGGTTGAGACTTTGTTTGCCCCGTGGGTTGCTGTTTTTCCTTATAGTTTCTGATGGTGTTTCTCATAGCCTAATGAAAATTTCCCGAGAGTCTCAGGTTGGGTCTTTACACACACACATACACATATATATATATATATATGTGCGTATGTATGTATAGACGTACATTTTTACATATATAGAAACATGTAGCTATAAATGTACTCTTGTAAAGATAAACGTGCACATTGTTACATATCACATATGTATATGTACATTTTTGTACATCTAAACACGAATACATGCATACACATGTAGCTGGTGCTCAGAGGGTTGCTGAGGAGGGCGGCGTGGAGGGTGGCGGGGTTCAGGAATTACCGGTGTAAATGTGGCAGGCGTAAGTGCGGCAGGCGTAAAGAATCTAAAGATCACAAAAAGGTCGCAGTTTGCGTCTTTGCGCGGTTTTTCCAGCTATAAACGCGTCCGGAGCAGATTTGGTTGTTGTTTAAAAAGCCAATACTAATGAGACGACAGAAAAACAGCTGAATAGAGAAGAAAACCGTGGATCTTCGCGATCTGCCCTGGTCAGATTGGGTAAAATGTGAAATCGCGCGCCATGCACTGCGCCATGCCTGGATGCCCAAAGCAATCGAGATGGGAACTTTGCGGCGCACGACGCCGGGGCCATAGTGGATTTTTGTGGTGTTTAAAAGGCATGCCCCTTCAAGGCAAGCCCCTGGGTGCCGCCCGTCGTGCGTCGCAAACGTTGGCCTTGACGCCTTGCTACCTTCTCGCGCGCCGCTAATCCCCTGATACCTCTTTGGTGCTGTTTTTTTCAGACCTTCAGCAGTCCGTGGATTTCCCACTTTATGCATATAGGGAGTTATGGCTATATGACATCTGCTTATATTCATACATGTAACTATACATGCATATGTATACACAAATACACATATACAAAAATACGTATTTACATATTTGCATTTTTAATTTTTACAATTTACACATTCACATATTCGCACAAAAACATATTCACATACAAGGGAAGTGTCATGTTTGCACAGATGCCTATGTCCAAAGATACAAATGTTTTTTCATATTAACCTTTTTACAATTGCACATGTACATATTTTTTCCATATATGCGTGTTCGCCTATTCACGCATTCACAAATATACAATGTCCATAGTTACAGGCTATCAATATCTACATAAATTAAACATTTTTGGCATGTACAGGGGTCTTGAGTTATGTCGCATCTTCATGTTGAAGTCGCATCGTCACTGGCGCCTACCGTACGAAACAGCTTTTTTCTTAATCTTAGCAATANATTATTATGAAATTGTTGATTTCTCTGCGCGCCCACAGTGTTTTGTTGGTTATCTGGTTAGTTGCATGTCTGTTCATGTGTTTCTTGTTTGTGCTCCCTCCCCATTCTGTTCAAGTTTTGCTGCTCGATTTTGGGGAAGGATTTTGGAAAGGGTCTTGGAATTGGACTTTTTGGGCTCGTTGATAGCTCGTTCGTAGCT
>BGPT01000741.1:191352-218758 GCA_003297045.1 Symbiodinium sp. clade C Y103
TTTTTTTGGGGGCACCCACAGCCCAACTTTCTCAAGTACGACACAGCTGAATTCTTTGTTTCTGGCGAGCTTCTGAAGAACGTAAACAAATGGAAATCCTTTGTATCAGGAGTTTGCCAAAGCAGTGATCAACGGTCAAATCCTTCGAACGAAGGAGGGGCGATCCAAATGGCTGATCGCTTGGAAGGACAACAGATCCTGGCGCTTCAGCAAAGTACCAAANTTCAGCGTCGTGATGTGCTTTGGCTTTTTCGTGGCGCCCGCCACACATGATGTGCCTTTTGCGGCGTGATGTGACTTAAGTCGAGAACTCGTATGTATATTTACATACCAGTAGTACCGCACAAGGCGGTGGCGGAAGTTTCAAAGATAGGAAACCTATAGGAGAGGTTGGTTGCTGTGCTGTGAATGATGGATGGCAGAGCGAACCCACTTCATCGAAAACTGGGTGGAGGCAGCGCAGTGTAGTTGTGATGTAGTTGTAGTTGCAGTTGTAGTGGTTATTGCAGTTGTAGCTGTAGTCGTAGTAGTTATAGTTGTAGATGTCGTTGTCGATGTAGTTGTAGATGTAGTTGTGGTTGCAGTTGCAGATGTAATTGTGGTTCTAGATGTAGTTGTAGATGTAGTTGTAAGTGTAGTTGTAAGTGTAGTTGTGGTTGTAGATGTAGTTGTAGATGTAGTTGTGGTTGTAGATGTAGCTGTGGTTGTTGTTGCAGTTGTGGATGTAGTTGAGGTTGTTGTAGTTGTTGTAGTGTAGTTGTCATGCAGTTGAAGTTGCAGTTGTTGTTGTTGTTGTTGTTGTTGTTGTTGTAGTTAGTTGTAGTTAGTTGTTGTTGTTGTTGTAGTTGTAGTGAGAGCGGGGGTGGGAGCAGGAGTGGTAGTTGTTGTGGTAGTGGCAGTTGTAGTTGTAGTGGTATTTGCAACTGCGTTGGTAATTGTAGTTGTGGTGGTAATGTAGTTGTGGTGGTACTGGTAGTGGTAGTTGTAGTCGTAGTTGTAGTTGTAGTTGTAGTGGTTGTTGTTGTTGTTGTTGTGGCTGTAGTGGTCGTAGTTGTAGCTGTAGTTGTAGTTCCAATGTAGTTGTAGTTGTAGTACTTGTGGTTGTCGTTGTAGTTGTAGCTGTAGTTCTAAGGTAGTTGTAGCTGTCGTAGTTGTGGTGGTAGTTGTAGTTGTAGTTGTAGTGGTTGTTGTTGTTGTAGTTGTAGCTGTAGTGGTAATGTAGTCGTAGCTGTAGTTGTAGTGGTAGTTGTAGTGGTAATGTAGTTGGAGTTGTAGCTGTAGTGGTAATGTAGTCGCAGCTGTAGTTGTAGTGGTAGTTGTAGTGGTAATGTAGTCGTTGTTGTGGTTGTGGTTGTAATTGTACTTGTGCTTGTGCTTGTAGTTGTGGTGTAGTCACATCCAAACTTGAAAAAATGACCCGAAACCCTCAGTCTTTAACGCTTTTGACTTGGAAACGTGCTTCGCGCCACAACGGCGTGCGCATTTTCGACATCGAATCATCTTCGAATGCCAAAAAGTGGTCCGAACCCCTCAGTTTTTAACACTTTTGAGTTCCAAACGCGCTTCGCGCCACAACTGATCTTTTCTCTTCTGACTTTCTCCCTCTCTGATCTCTCTTCTGACTTTCTTCCTGTCTGTGCTTTTCCATCTGTCCATACTGTCGGAAGTTTGACTTCCAAACTTCCTTCGATTAGTTTTTCCACATGTACTTGCAAAATCACATATTTAGACAGTTGCAGAGGAACATTTGTACTTATTTTCATTTTTGCACAGATACATACTTAGATATGCCAATGTTTCTCGGTTCATTATTCACATCTTTTGTTTTTTCGCATATCCACATACTCTACATGTTTGCAATTTGGTATGCATTTACATACATGCTTACACTTTGCGCAAATACATTTTGAGAACCGCTTGTATTTGTACGAATTCCAATCCATCAGCATCCATGAAACCCATGTGCAAATCTACAAGGTACACAAATGCATATATACATGTTCACATGTACATATATATATATATATACAACGCACGCACACATATTTATATATTTATATTCATAAATACACATACATTTGTACAGATGCTTACTCATACATCTACACATGTATACGTTTTTACAATGATGCATGTTTACAACGTTACATGTTTACAACTGTACATACAAACATGCATTTTGACATACTTATTATTTACATATCCGCACTGACACAGGTTTTCATTTTGGCATACCTATTTTCTTACATACATACAACTATACATATATACATACATACATATACACATATATACATATATACATGTATCCATATTCAGAGATACATATGTACATTTATATACAATACAGGTAAGCATATTGACAGTATTACGTATTTACACATTTGCATATGTACATTTTCCCAAGTTTTGCTTTCAAAAAACCTCTTTCCCTTTCTTTTGCAGATATACAAACATACTTACATACGGTATTTACACAATCACACATTTTGCATATTTGCATATCTACACGTTTACATATTTGCATATTTGCATCTCTATAAAGTTAATATATTGACATTTACAATTTATATTTCTTATTTTTAATTCATACATACATACATTCAAAGACAAGTATCAGCATGTATACAGAAGTATATATATATACATGTACATGTCTACCTGCTTAAATGTGTACACATGTACATATTTGCATGTATACACATACGCATGCTTACATGTATACATATTTATATTTTTACATATATACATTTATGCATATATACACATATACACATATACATTTATGCATATATTCATATATACATATATACAAATATACATATATACATTTATACATATGTACATATATACATGTATACATATATACATCAATACATATATACATTATATGCATCTATACATTATATGCATATTTACATTTATACATATAGACATGTATACATATATACATGCATACATAAATACATATTTACATTATATACATTTACATTATATACATATATACGTATATACCTATTTACAAATTTGCATTGTTATTACATTTGACATGACGGCAAATATACATATTTACATGTGAAGATTTCAATTTCAGGATACGCAGGTTTGTAGATATGTAAGGGTATTTGCATATATTGATTTTTCTACATTTTGTTTTAAACTGTGAACATACTTCATGTTTATTGTTTCCTTTTGGCCCCAGCGTGATATGATGCCTATCAACCATTCCCCTGTTTCATTCACTGTTGCATGCTACGATGTGGCTGCTTTTGTGGTTGATCAAAACCATTCGCAAACAACATGATTTGAATTGCAAATTTTGTTCATGGCATTTGATCTGCCCCATAACACCCTTCGAACCGCAGAGGTTTTTAAAAGACGCATTTGATGCGTATCAGGCGTTTTCCTTTCAATCTGTAAAGAGGTGGTGCTTACTTATTTTCAACCAAAGGTTTGAAATTGCGCCGCGTGTCATGGAAATGTCATTTTATTTGTTTTCAATTTCTTATTTTTTCCTGCCTTGGCAGCAGAAAACAAAAATACAAATGGTATCCTTAGCCATAGCTGCAGGGGTTATTGTGATCTGCTGTTACATGTTTCAACGTCAAAGGTTCGTTTGCTTCAAAATGTCATTTCCGCAGTTGGTTCCAAGAGTCGGAATGTGATGCAAAATGTAGGTTTGCCGGTGCATTATAATATTGTAATTTTGTTTGGTTCATCTTCAACATTTTTCAGCTGTGATTTTTGAATGACCCCGAGGTGATTGTGTCGTTTCTCTTGGCGACTAGTCCAGTCCTCCGCATCCGTACCTGCCGGGGACACAAAATTGTGGCATAATTTGCACTGTGCATGGTGTCAAATGAAAGGCAAGTTGTGTGACAGTTTGATTGACATTCAGGTCCAGGGGAAAGGCGTGGTCCCGTGACAAAGGCGCAAATCAATCATGTTCCAGCAAAATATGCTTCCTGGAGGAACGGCGCAAAATGGTCAACCAGCGATTTGTTTTCAGTCGGACAGTGGTGGAAAGATTGTGTGGTTCAATGCCCAAGACCAGCAGAGTCTGCGGCACAATTTCCTTCGGGATCTGAGAAATTCAGTGGCCGTCGCACTCACAAACAACATGATGGCACTGAAGTGTACTTGACAGCGGTTTGAAGCATCACCCCAGGAAGCAGAAAATTTTACGACGGCAAGCGAAAGGCCTTCGACATGTTCCCGCTCAGAATCAGTTGTGCGTGAAAAAAAATGCAGAATGCATTATGCATCAAAGTACTTAGACACCTACGATACCAGTGTCTAGCATCGCCGGTTTTTTCTTTGTCATTTTCCACTAGTGTAATCCATATTTTTCAAGCAATGCAAGGCTTATGTTCCTTCATGACCATGGTCTCTTGATTCTGGTCGCCTTGGACAGTCTGAGCGAGCAGGCAGGACCAACTGACTAAGTTTCAGGTGGTGAGATTTGGGTTCGGAAATCCTGCGTGTACGCACAGCTGTTCAACTTGTTGATATTGGACTCCGATAACTCGTTGACTTGTGTTTCCTAAGAAGCAAACGCATTGATTGGCGCTGCTTCATTGGTCATAGGTGACATCTTTGACGTAATTTGCCCCCCATGAAACAAAAATAATTGACAAAAAGTGGCACCGGGTAGGGGTACGTGTTACACTGCTATTCATTCGGCAGCTCAGTAGCTCGCTGTTGTTATAGAACGACTACGAAGGAGGAAGAGGAGCCTGAGGAGCCTTAAGACAGGGTACTGTAGCGGGAAGGCATGTGAAGGAATCTCAGAATCCACAGGCAACAGAGGCCCAGAGGGGCCAGAGGCGCCATCCCATGACGGGACCTTAACAAAGAAGCACAAGGCAAACGGACGAGAAATAGGCGAAACCTGTCCTTGTCCAACAGATCATATTTGTGCAACAGTGGCAATGTAATGTCTTGCTTTCATTTGCTTTCTTTTGTCGGGACCCTGTCAGGGCCTGGAACCGGGGTCGTGCAGAAGAGCACATCTTTAAAGATGACTGAAAGAATACTGAAAGGATGTAAAATATGTCTCGTCTCAAGTCTCAAATATTCTCAAATAATCTTCTTGTTGTATTCGCAGGTTCAGAGAATTTGTCAGATAATTACTTGTAAGGGACATTGATTGCAAGTTAGGAAGTGCATTTGTCGATGCCCATTCAGAATTCAGCGTGTCAAAATGGTACAGTAACAGATTCTGTCTAAACGGCAATACATTCGGTAGAAGAAATCTGGACACGATTCTCGTGTTTCGGTCATGAGGAAGGTACATTGACTATGTAAAGGTGTCTAAAACTGTAAGTATGCACAAACCTATTCCAGCGTTTGACATGTTCCATTTCAAACATCATCAAGTCGTATCAAGCCTTCTTTTGTTATGTATCTTTTTCAGGCCTAAACAGCCACTGTGCTTGTGAGAGCTGTTGAATGCAGGAGAACTTGCAAGACATAGACTTCGAAGTCGGGCGTCAATGCAAATTCGCAACAGATGCAGATCCAAAGATATGCGTATTTGCCAAAGGTATGCAAATGATGAGTACTGTCGTGTATACTATACAATGTGTCAGATAATTTCGGTATCACGACGTATCTTGAAACCAAACCAATGCTGTGGGTTTCCAACTGCCAAGGTCTACGAACTTCGAGGTCGAGCAAGTATTGCTGACGCATGCGCAATACCAGGCGCAAGATCGCTTGAGGACTGCACCAAAACAACCAAAACACACCAAGAGAACAGCAACCATCTAATGTCTGTGTGTTGCAAGAGAACATACGATGGACGCCAGTGGGCTCTGTTTGAGGTGCAAGTTCTCGCATTTATTTTGTTTCTCAGATTTTCCCCGCGGATGCTTTGAGGGAGGTATGATGAGGTATGCACATATCATCGAGGTCACTTCGAGTTTAGGCAGCATTTGGCCGCTACCAGTACAGCATAGATTCTCCAAAGGGGTTGTCAGCCCCTCCCTCCAAGATCTCCAAGACTCCGGAAAGATATGAACAGATTTTGTGATGGTGATTAATAGAACTTGGTTGATTAGTATGCAAAATATAGGTGGATTGATCGGCTGGTTGACTGTCTAATTAGTTGATTTGTTGGGCGGCTGATTGCTTGGTCATGGACCATGGATTGGTTGGCTGCTGCTGGTTTGTTGGTTTGCTGACCAATCCATTGACTGGTTAACTGATCAACTGATTGGCTGACTGGTTGATTGATTCAAAGATCAATTGACTGGTTGCGCTGCGGCGCTGCGGATGGGTTTTATCAGATAGTTCACTGTGCAATTGATCAATTTGATTCGTTGGTTGGATTTGATCTGATATGACTTATACAATGTGAGTTCTTGATTCTCGGATGGATTGGTTCGTTCGTTTCCTGCTTGGTCAATGGGTTTATGTGTTGATCGATCACTGGATTGCTTGCTTTGCTGCACGATTTAGCTAAAGATAGCTATGGTACTTCGATTTGATCGGCTTGATTTGATTGGTTTGCCGATTCAAGCAGAGACAAACTTGGTCGGCCCCCACATTGCAGACCTTGTATTGCGTATCTCTGCGTGTTACAAACCAGAGACCTACTGCCATGGCAAAACACCATGGCACCGCGCAGCTCATACCAGAGAAACATTGCAACCATCACAATTCACTTTGCAACGGTTACAGACACCGTCCAAATCATGCGGCGCTTCTGCAAGCACCAAGTACGCATGATTTCGAGAACTGTTCATATAAGCATGGAGTAACTGAACAACCATGAGCCGACCCTAAGCTTGAAGCAGAACATATTGAAATTTGCTCACAACATATCATCACATGCAGTGGCACACGCAGGCAGCAACGCAATGAGGCAGACTTTACACGGACACTAGGGTGTTGATTGGTGAAGTATAGTGAAGGTCTAATTGACTACAGTACTGGGTTGAGTGGTGAGGTTGGGGGTTCTCCTGCGCGAGATAGTGGGATTAGGTACGAGGTAATTAGATGTAATTAGTGAGTTGTTACAGTGTTTGTAAAGCAAGAGTTTCTCTTCGATTTTTCTTGGAATTCATATGATCTCATCCTTCACGTGGTAAAGCAAATTCTATAATACCTGAATCCATTCATGTGCTCAAAACAACGGCTGTGTTTTGTTGGCCGTCTTCCACGGTTTTCCGTTTTGCTCATTTTGTACTTGTTCCTGAGGATCCCTTCTCGATTCTGCGTGGGGGTTGTGACAGCGTTGCTGTGGTTGCGCTTGGCTCGTCGTAGCCTCATTAATTTGGGAATGGGTCAAAACCAAAATGATGTGGTTGTACTTTGCATACCTTGTAGCTATTGCTTCGGCAGATTTCGGCAGCGTTTTGTAAGAAAACTTGTATCTGCGAAGCGAATAGTTTACCTGCCCAAACAATGGTGCTACGACGACAAGACAAGGCATACCCAGAGAGAAAAGCATTATTGGGACGCAATGGACAATGGACCGTTACTGAGCTTGCCATACTTGTACTGAGCCTAGGAAATGTAATTTCCAAATCCAATTTTTTGAAAGGATGTTGTGGTATCCGGGTATCGATCAATGGAACGTGTTCGGACCTGTCCAAAGGAATAGTGAACAAGAGGAAGGCCAAATGGATCCACTATGTTGAAATGGGGCAATAGGGCATGCAAAAAGAAGAGGTCACTTCCTGATGACAACCACCCGCAGCGGGAATGTTTGCTCTAGCTTGTGGGATAGGCAGATAGGCGCATCAATGGCGCATCAATGTTGGGTCTAAATTGAAACCTTGTTGGGCTACATTGAGCACCATTACATCATTTGGACATATTTGGACCCGTGCTGAGCCTACGTCAATCCTATCTTCGGCCCATGTTAAGCCAATGTTGGGCCTATGTTGAACCTGTGTTGGGCATAAATCTGGCAGCTTGCTTTAGCGGATGCGTTTCTTGTATAAAGCCCCGGATATTGAACATAGTCACTTGGCATAGTTTGCTGTCGTGTGCGTTGATGGTAGTTTACCCAAGTTTCTTTGAGGACAATATCAATATTATTGTTTAATATTGAATAATTATCCTGCGGGGAAGCACAGGGGTACGCGCCTCGCATTTGACCCTACCCCAATGGTTTCGCACTTGACCCTACCCCCATTCTGCGGTAGGGTCAAATGTGAGAAAACGGCGTTTTTAGTTGCGAAAAAGAGGTCACGGAGATGATGATGATGATGATGATGATGATGATGATGATGATGATGATGATGATGATGATGATGGTGATGGTGATGGTGATGGTGATGCTGATGCTGATGCTGATGCTGATGCTGATGCTGATGATGATGATGATGATGATGATGATGATGATGATGATGAGGATGAGGATGAGGATGAGGATGATGATGAGGATGATGACAACAATGACGGGATGACGGGATGACAGGATGATGGGATGACGGGATGACGGGATGACGGGATGACGGGATGATGGGATGACGGGATAAGGATGACGGGATGAAGGGATGATGAGGATGACGGGATGATGAGGATGACGGGATGATGAGGATGACGGGGTGATGATGAGAATGACGGGATGATGACGAAGATGACGAGATGACGGCATGACGGGAGGAAAGGGAGGAACGGGATGACGGGATGACTGGATGACGGGAGGACGGCATAACGGGAGGACGGGATGACGGGAGGACGGGAGGACGGCAGGACGGGATGACGGGACGGGAGGACGGGAGGACGGCATGACGGGGTGACTGTATGACGGGATGACTTTATGACGGGATGACTGGATATGAATGTAATGATTCGAGGGGGGCTGGTTGCTTTGATACCAATGAATGTACTTGTTCAAGGGGGGCTGCTTGATTTGATGCCAAGGAATGTGCTTGTTTAAGGGGGGCTGGTTGATTTGATACCGATGAATGTATTTGTTCAAGGGGGGCTGGTTGATTTGACATCAGAGAATGTACTTGTTTAAGGGGGGCTGGTTGCTGTGATACCAAGGCATGTACTTGTCCAAGGGCGGGCTGGTTGATCTGATACCGGAGAATGTACTTGTTCAAGGGGGGCTGGTTGCTTTGACACCAAGGAATGTACTAGTCCAAGGGGGGCTGGTTGATTTGATACCAAAGAATGTACTTGTTCAAGGGGGGCTGGTTGATTTGGTCTCAATCAATGTAATTGTTCAAGGGGGACTGGTTGATACGACAGCAAAGAATGTGCTTGTTCAAGGGGGGCTGGTTGCTTTGATACCAAGACATGTACTTGTCCAAGGGGGGGCTGGTTGATCTGATACCAAAGAATGTACTTGTTCAAGGGGGGCTGGTTGATTTGATGCCAAGGAATGTACTTGTTCAAGGGGGGCTGGTTGATTTGGTACCAATGAATGTACTTGTTCAAGGGGGACTGGTTGATTTGATACCAAAGAATGTACTTGTTCAAGGGGGGCTGCTTGATTTGATGCCAATCAATGTAATTGTTCAAGGGGGACTGGTTGATTTGATGCCAATCAATGTAATTGTTCAAGCGGGACTGGTTGATTTGATACCAGAGAATGTACTTGTTCAAGGGGGGCTGGTTGCTTTGATACCAAGGCATGTACTTGTCCAAGAGGGGACTGGTTGATTTGATACCAAAGAATGTACTTGTTCAAGGGGGGCTGGTTGATTTGATACCCAAGAATGTATTTGTTCAAGGGGTGCTGGTTGATTGACGCCTCATGTGAAGTAGGGTCGAATATGATCCGGGAAATGTTGCTCTTACTGTGCGGGTTGCGTATTTTGTGTTGGGTAGGGTCGAATGTGAGGCTGCGTGCTGTCGATCGAAATGTCGTTGTTCGCGGAAACCCCATGGAAGACTTCATACTTTTCAAATCTTTTCAAAGTATTTTTTTTCAAGATGGGATGTGAGGAAAAGCTTAAAAGCGGCGAACGGGCTGAGACACTGGGTTTACGCCCTTTAAAAGATTGTAAGCATCCCTTTGGGCCCAAAATCGCCCTCTAGATGGAGCAGAGGTGCAAGGCAGGCAAAAAGGCGCAATATCCTCCGCAAGTGGCATTGGCCACAGGCATGACAGGCGCAAAAAGTGAGCAGACAACCCAAAATCGACCCAACTTGGGCCAATCTAGGATCCAGCAAAGGCAATAGCTTTTAATGCTTCTGGGATCCGTAATTGGTGCGAAAAAAGAGCAATTACTTTGCTTCGAGTGATCCCCGCCATGGCATTTCAAGGGATTTATTTTGACATTCTATTTGACATCCTATTTGACGTTCTATCTGACATTCTATCTGACATTCTATCTAGCATTCTATCTGACATATGTTCTGGCATTCTATCTGACATATATTTTCACTTTCTTGCTGACATTATATCTGGCATTCTGTCTGGCATTCAATCTGACATTCTATCTGGCATATGTTCTGGCATTCTATCTGACATATGTTCTGACATTCTATTTGAAGTATATTCTGACATATTCTGACATTCTATCTGGCACTGTATCTGACACAGATTCTGTCATTCTATCTGACTTATATTCTGACATATAATCTGACATTCTATCTGGCGTTCTATCTGACATTCTATCTGGCATTTTATCTGACATATATTTTGACATTCTACCTGGCATTCTATCTGACATTCTTTCTGACATTTTATCTGACGTGTATTCTGACATTCTATCTGACATTCTATCTGGCATCTCGTCTGGCATTCTATCTGGCTTTCTTTCTAGCATTCTATCTGGCATTCTTTTGACAATCTACCTGGCGGTTGAAGTCCGGCAGTGCCCACTGCGCCCTGGCGGTCGCGGCTGAAGTCCGGCAGTGCCCACTGCGATCTGGCGGTTGCGGCTGATGTCCGGCAGTGCCCACTACAATCTGGAGCTCGCGGCTGAAGTCCGGCAGTGCCCATTGCGAGGTGGGGCTCGCGGCTGAAGTCCGGCAGAGCCCGCTGCGATCTGGAGCTGGCAGATGAAGTCCGGCAGTGCCCACTGCGATCTGGAGCTGGCAGATGAAGCCCGACAGTTTTCTGCACATTTGGGTGAGTCGAGAATTTGTATTGAACAGTTTTAATATCGCCGTATTGCAATCAAAGCGCTTTCCGTATGTTGGGCTTAAGTTGAGCCCTTGTTGAGCCCTTGTTGTGCCACATTGCTTAAGGCTTAAGCACCTGTTTCGTTGTATTGCGCAACTAGGTTTGCGCAACTAGGCTTGTGCAACCAAGCTTGCGCAGCTGCATTCGTAGAATTTGCAATTTGTTTCGTTGAATTTTGAAACTGGGATTTACAGATTGTGCAAGTACCTTCTTTGTAGTTTCGTCATGTTGCGCAACTACTGTCCCGCAGCTAGGGTCTATTTAGGGCTTGTTCAGGATCTGTGTTTTTTCAGTTTCGCAATGTAAGTTTAGAGTTTCACAATACAACGTCAGAGTTTCAAAATACAACTTTCAGAGTTTCATAAGACCGTTTTGAAAACACCATACCACCGTCTAGTTTCAAGTTTCACTTTTCACAGTGCAAGTTTCAAAATACAATCGGGAAGTTTCACAATTCAAGGCTGACCCCGATTTTATGACCCTTCCCAGAAGGTTGTGCAACAAAGAATGCTTGTAGCATCTTGCAGCTGTTTCCGATCATCGTGTGCATGTGGAAAACATTAGAAAACCATCGACACCTTCGGTTCCGGCATTAATTTTTCTCAATTAGACGGTATTCACAAGAGAACATCAGAGAACTGGAGTTTTGACCCACAGCTATAGATTCTCAGATTCTCCGTTTCACAGTTTGATCAGAGGCACCACCTTTTCTCATCAGCCCATGTGTTTCAAAGCAGTCAGTCTGAGGCAGCCATTTTTATCTTTGCATCAAAGACCGGCTGAAACCTCATTGTGCAACCATTTCAGATTTCATCCCATGCCCCATTCCGCTTTGTGAGGTCTCCAGCGCATCAGGCAAGGCATTGCCGGAATATGCCGGAATTACAATCTAGCGGAGCAAGAACAAAATCACCATGGTGCTGGATTGCCTGAGCGCAATTTCAGAGGCTCCAACCGCTCCTTGATGGCAACTGCACTTGCACTCGGAAGCTACGCGAGGCCACGATGGGCGGGACTTTAATCCGCGAGCTTCACCGCAAGTTTCACTGGCGGTTATTGTTGCAGGTTGTGGGTTCTTCGCAAGCCAACAGATTCTGTAGACTGCGGAGGAGTGAACATGATGTTGACTCATGGAAGTTCATCGACGGTCCCGCAGCAAATTTTTACAGAGCAGTGATTCCAAGTCAAAGGACCTGTGAAGATTGCGGGCTTTGCGCAGACAAACGAGCTGCAGGCAAATTAGCAGTCAAGGGTCCAGCGCCACCTTCCACACACGGGTTTCACGAGGGTTGATCATTGTTTCAGATCGCACAGGCCGCTCACGATTCGTCTCCTTTGTAAAATCCTTGCTGTAAAATGGTTCTGCAAGAAGCCTTTTTTTTTCAGAACGGCACACCCGAGAGTGCAGTTTTGAGGGTTTTCCAGTAGTGTATTTCAGGGTTCTCTGACTACCACACAGACTGCACTCTGAAGGGGTCCCTTCAATGAGACATGATTCCAAAATCAATGAAAACATCGGGAAACCAAAAAACCAACAAAAAAATCGAGAAAGCAAAAAAAAAAAGTAAAAAAAAAACATACTTTCTGCGAGTGATCCCCACCATGAGATTTAGATTCTTTTTGGTATATAATGCGATACATATTTTGACATTCTTTCTGGCAAAATTTTCTGGCAGGGAAGAGGAGGAGAGGACAACTCTGATGAAATCTAGAGACCGAAGGTTTCTAGATTTCATCAGAGTTGTCCTCTCCTCCTTTTCCTCCTGGCATTCTATCTGACATTCTCTCTGACATATGCTCTGACATTCTATCTGAGCCCCATCTGGGGCCCCTGGCTGAGAACCGCGCGCCTCAGCCCAAAATTATATTTAAGTAACCTCGGTGTGTGTTAGGCCAAGAATTTTATCCATTGGCCACTTTTATGTCAGTGCATGGTTTTCATCCACCTGCGCATCTTAAAACTTTTTTTCGGTATGATGCGTCAGTGCCATGGATTTCAACCTTTGCCTTGGTGAAAAAAATAACACTAACCACCTCAGCCCTTTGAATTCCAACCCTGGGGCACATGGATGTTGAATGTCGACCAGGCATGTCAGACCATGGGATTACAGTCCCCTGGCCATGGTTGACCGTTTTTTGGTTCAAGTGACCATTTGAAAAAAAAATCACCAGAAAAAGTAAAAAATCAAACATATCAAACCTTGCATAGGCCGTGGGAAATATGGGAAATAAGAAATCAAAAACATATTTGTTCACCTAATTTTCCTGAATTATTTTCACATCTGTTCTGCAGTTGGACGAATTGGCAAGAAAAAGTCACCAGTGAGCATTGTACTTGAAAGATGATAAGGATGTGGGTTTTCCACCCCCAAAAGTGTAAACAGAGTCAGCTTTTCACCTGCTCCGGCCATGGTTGTGACATGGAACCATTTTATAAAAATTGGATGGCTGGATGGCAAAGAATCCAATTGCACCCTGCGAGCCGAAGGCTCCGGGGTGCAATCCTCACCGTTTTACAAACCCATGAATATCAATGATATCAGAAACATAAAAAACCGGTATTGAAATCAGGGACCGTTTCAAAAAAAATCCAGGTTGTATGTGAAATTCAGCAATCCAATCTTGTGCAGTTTGGATGTTTAGGTGTGTGACCATTCGTCAAGTCTCAGGAATTCATTTTTTTTGAGCACATGTTGCGAGCCTATGTCAGGCTTAGAGGTTTCATCCTGCTTGTGAAGATGAAATTCCGGGGTCTGAGGTTTGTATCTTGGGGCGGTGGTTCAGGGGTTTAGGACGGGTTCCGGGTATGCACTCTGAAATTTGAAAGGTCGATGCAAGGAGAAGACAAAGGTACGGATAAGAAAATAATGCAACAGAAACATAGAAAACCAGTGTTGAAATCAGGGACCGTTTCAAACAAAATCCAGGTATTATGCAAAATTCAGCAATCCAATCCTGTGCGGCTTGGATGTTTAGGTGTGTGACCATTCGTCAAGTCTCATGAATTCATTTTTGTGTTTTTTGGAGCACATGTTGTGAGCTTATGTCAGGCTTAGAGGTTTTCATCCTGCTTGTAAAGATGAAATTCCGGGGTCTGAGGTTTGTATCTTGGGGCGTTGGTTCAAGGGTTTAGGACGGGTTCCGGGTATGCATTCTAAAATTTGAAAGGCCGATGCAAGGNTGGTTCAAGGGTTTAGGACGGGTTCCGGGTATGCATTCTAAAATTTGAAAGGCCGATGCAAGGAGAAGACAAAGGCACGGATAAGAAAATAATGCAACAGAAACATAGAAAACCAGTGTTGAAATCAGGGACCGTTTCAAATAAAATCCAGGTATTATGCAAAATTCAGCAATCCAATCCTGTGCGGCTTGGGTGTGTGACCATTCGTCAAGTCTCATGAATTCATTTTTGTGTTTTTTGGGGCACATGTTGTGAGCTTATGTCAGGCTTAGAGGTTTTCATCCTGCTTGTAAAGAGGAAATTCCGGGGTCTGAGGTTTGTATCTTGGGGCGTTGGTTCAAGGGTTTAGGACGGGTTCCGGGTATGCATTCTAAAATTTGAAAGGCCGATGCAAGGNTGGTTCAAGGGTTTAGGACGGGTTCCGGGTATGCATTCTAAAATTTGAAAGGCCGATGCAAGGAGAAGACAAAGGCACGGATAAGAAAATAATGCAACACAAACATAGAAAACCAGTATTGAAATCAGGGATCGTTTCAAATAAAATCCGGGTATTATGTGAAATTCAGCAATCCAATCTTGTGCAGTTTGGATGTTTAGGTGTGTGACCATTCGTCAAGTCTCAGGAATTCATTTTTTTGAGCACATGTTGCGAGCCTATGTCAGGCTTAGAGGTTTCATCCTGCTTGTACAGATGAAATTCCGGGGTCTGAGGTTTGTATCTTGGGGCGGTGGTTCAGGGGTTTAGGACAGGTTCCGGGTATGAATTCTGAATTTGAAATGACGGGTCTGGGATGGCCTTGCGGTTCTGGGGGAAGATGGAGACATGAGTTTAATTTTTTTAACGGCATATACCTCACTGCATGGATTTTCATCTTCGATGTCATCTCCAAATTTTTTCGAGGCAGGCACCTTGCGCACTGGATTTTCATCCGGTGGCCATCTCATTTTTTCAAAGACGCGGCTAAATTTTGGGCTGGACCCTCAAATTTTAGGTCTCTTCAGATGTCAGTCCGAAAATTTATCCCATTTTTATCGGGGTCAGACCAAGGGATTATATCTAGGCGCGCTGGCTGAAATCCCACGGTGGAGCCCTAAAGTCACTACACATGGGGATCTATCTGACATTCTTTCAAACATTTTATCTGACGTATATTCTGGCACTCTATTTGGCCTTCTTTCATGGCATTCTGTCTGACATCTCTTTTGACAGTCTTTCTAGCATTCTATCTGGCATATCTTTTGACATTCTTTCTGGCATTCTTTTTGGCGTATCTTCTGACATTCTGTCTGGCATTCTATCCGGCATATCTTCTGACAGTCTTTCTAGCATTCTATTTGGCAGATCTTTTGACATTCTTTCTGGCATTCTATCTGGCATTCTATCTGGCATCTAGTCTGGCATTCTATTTGGCGTTCTTTCTGGCATTCTATCTGGCGTATCTTTTGACATTCTTTCTGGCATTCTTTCTGACATTCTATCTGGCATCTAGTCTGGCATTCTATTTGGCATTCTTTCTGGCATTCTATCTGGCATATCTTCTGACATCCTTTCTGGCATTCTATCTTACATTCTATCTGGCATCTAGTCTGGCATTCTATTTGGCATTCTATTTGGCATTGCTTTCTGGCATTCTATCTGGCATATCTTCTGACATTCTTTCTGGCATTCTAGCTGACATTCTCTCTGGCATTGAGGTCCGGCACTGCCCACTGCGATCTGGAGCTCGCGGCTGAGCTCCGGCAGTGCCCACTTGGGGCTCGCTTCAGGTCCGGCACTGCCCACTGCGATCTTGGGCTCGCGATTGAGGTCCGGCAGTGCCCACTGCGATCTAGAGGTGGCAGATGAGGTCCGGCAGTGCATCTGGAGCTCGCGGTTGAGGGCCGGCCGTGCCCACTGGGATCTGGTACTCGCAGTTAAGGTCCGGCAGTGCCCGCTGCAATCTGGGGCTCGCCGCTCAGGTCCGGCAGTGCCCACTGGGATCTGGAGCTGGCAGATGAGGTCCGGCAGTGCTGGCAAGGAGAGAAGGAGGCGGCGGGCGGCGGGCAGCTCTGATAAAACCTAACAGCCCTCACCTGGCAGGTGGGAAAAACCAAACAATATTTCTAGACTCTTCAGCTGAGGGGGGGGTCCTAGTCAAGAGCCTAGAAATATTGTTTTTTCATCCTCTAGGACCTATGTAAAATAGGCTTGTCAATGGTTTTTACAGACCCCAAATGACCATGGCTTGGGGTGTTTTGTAGTGATCATATATCATAAATATGTTGAATTCCAACAGAGCTGGGACCCAGTATTTTGTAGTGTTTTTTTTGTTGACCAAACATGAACATCTGAATTCATTCAGATTTGCCCAAAAAGTATCCAGAAGCATTTTGTAGTGAAATTGTTGCGATGGTATCGGAGACCCCTCAGGTAAACCCTCAAAGAACCTTAAGGAACTTTGTAGTGGGGTTCCAGGATTGATGTTCTGAAATCAGCCAGGCTTGGCCCCACATGCATCCACATGCTAAGTTCGGCACAACATCTGAGAAAAACACGCGCAGCAACACACACACACACGCCAACAAAAACAAAAGGATAGGACAATCCATTTCGGTTGATGCTCCCACTCTACTGTACACTGCAAAGCCAAACAATACCGCACAAACATACCCTTCGGTTACACTGGCCGCTGCATACCTAAAACCCAAAAAGGTCTACTACATAAATCAAGTTAAGGCGCTCATCACTACAAAATCGACTCCAAGAAATCTTTGTCCCTCGACGTATGGCAACCGCCTCTGTCATGGATCATCACAAGACCACACAGGACCAGTTTTTCTGGCGCCTGCATTTTGTTGTTTAATCTCTTACTTTGAAAAGACAGTTTTGTGCATTTTTTGGCCGAAATCAGAATCCCGACCTTTTTGGACTGTCACCACTTGCTGTTACTTACAGATATGCGTCCATGCGGCTAGATTTGGAGACATGTGGAATAGCTTCCCGGGTTTCGCTTGGATGTTGTTGCATGGTATTTGGATGTATTTCGGACATAGTAAGGAACAAATGCATAGAAATCAATGAACATTGATGCACAACAAAATGCAAATGCAAAAAAATGTGCCCTTTGAAGTGCCCTGACTAAAGGCCAATGCCAGTCAGTAAAACATGTAATATTTATTTATATATATACCTTCAAGAAAAAAATATGAATAATTTTGCAGGATCTCTTTTCAAATGAAAAGAACTTGAATTTCGTAGGTCCGCTGCTCAGACACACTGGGTCTATGACTTCTCTTGGGATCACGGTCAGGATCACTACAAAAATCAAACTCTAAAAACGAGGCAAACAATAAGGCCTACCCCCTTCGAAAAACTTAAAAAAATATCCTCCACAAAACCAATAAGAATAAAGATACATCTTGATAAAACAAAGAAAATTTAAGGAAAGGCAATACAAGTAAGCGTCGTAAGTCACCCCAGGTCGCGTTAAGTCACCCCAGCCGCATGGAAACACCTACGCTCGCTCCAAGTCTTGTCAACCCAGGCGTGTTAAGTCACCCCAGATTTGGCAAAACACAGTGGGCACAGATGATGGATGCCATGTGTTCCAAATCAGCAAAATCGGCCGCACACTGCACGCAAATGTGTCTTTTTCATGGTTTGGGCTAATTTGGAGCCATGTTTCTGTGTGCAAACCCCAATGGGCACGCCTCGGTTACATGGAACATCATCAGACCCCAGGGCCACTTTAAAGGTTTTCCTTGGCAGCTGCGACATGCCTCTGCGCGAGTGCCGCGCGATTCCGCGCGGGCCGCGCGACCCTGACCACACACCGAGCACACGCTGCACAACTCGCGCAAATGCTTCAAATGCTTGATGCAGGCTTGCCTTTCCTGTGAACAGCCGACGCCAATCCAGGGAATCACATGGAATCAACTCTCAGTATTGCCGGTGTTGTGAGCCTGTAGCATGAAGAGGACAATAAAAGAGAACAGTCATCATGACGGAATGACATGCGCACACCAATGAAATATGAACCTCGTGAAAAATATAAATCAAAACACATGCTCTGGAATTCAGAATTAGGTTGGGCACACCAACCCGGGGCGACTTAGAACAACGCGGCACGACTTACAGCCGGTACCTTGTATGTCTAGACTCTCACAGACAAAGGTGCTTCCTATAGAGGTGAAAATTAATCTTGACGAATTTGATAGAAAATAATCTAAATCGCATGAAATACATGTATATAAATATATAATTATGTAATATTATATTGTATATATATGTATATGTTTTTTTTGTCTAGTCAGTTTATCATGTTAGACGGAGGGAACGAGGGAGGGAGGGCGGACTGGCCGACATTCCTAACAATGCCTAACATTTGCCTTGTCCAGGTCTCCAACCAAATCCCAGCTACAGAGTTGCCAGTGGTTGCAAAATTCATCGCAGGTGACTCAGCACGATCGATGCATGAAGGTATGAACCCAAAATTGGTTTGAATTGTTCCATCAAAGTTCTCAACTGGATGGTGTTTAAGTTTGAGCACTGCACGGGCATGCACAAAGTAGTTCTGGAGTTGATGTCATAAGGATTCTGCGCGGCAAGGCGAGATTTTATCACTTGCTCCTGCAGACTGCGGACCAAGTTCAGACCTCGCATCACTCTGTCCAGCACAATGGAACTGCACAGTGGAACAAGGTTGCCTGCTTCCGTGCTGCATGAAGTATCATATGTATCATGAAGTGCCAGCTGAGGTGCTATGGTTCTTGCAGTTTCGTGTGACACCTTTGGTGCTTGCCTTGGATTGAACATGATTTAGATGTTTCGGGTCTTTCGGGCCGTCACTTGCTCCAAGAATATCAATTCTAGATAATTCATGATAATTCTAGTTAATTCGGGGCAAATCTATGTATTCAATTTTTCATTTGAATTTAGATGGTGCCAATATTGCGCAGCTTTGGCAGGACGGGTAGCTTTGTTTTGCATGGAGACCCTTCGATGTCTTCATTTGTGGAAAGGCTGCCTTGACTCACCTTTCATGTGACTGGCGCTTTCATGGCTTGTGTGCGACATGTGTTGCATTGTGTTGCTACTAGTTGCCACACGTTTTCTTGCGACATCGTTCGAACATTTTTTGAAGGCTATCGGGATGCACAAGTGGCTTGGCTCGGCGCACACCCTGGTCACCTTTCGCGGCAAGTCTTTCGAAGATGCCTTTTGAATCCTTTTGATTTTTTTTTGCCAAGCAGAAAGGATTGCTTGCCATTGCCATGGGGACGCTTTCAGTCTCAACAGTTTGGTGGTGTCAAAGTTGCCATTGGTTGTTTCAAAAGTAAATGGATTTCAAGAATGCTTGCAGCATTAGATTGTGTGAACACAGGGAGGTGGGTTCGACTTGCAACGTGCAGCTGGACAGTTTAGTGAGTGCCGAGGCCGTCACAAGTTTGCTGGTGATGAGTGGGCGCGCCTGACTCCTTTGGCTGGCTGCGTCAAGTTCAGACTTTCTTGTTGCATCTTGTTGCAGCATGCGGAAGCATTGTCATTGACATGAAATGACACTGCCGGCCGCAAAGAAGTCGAAGAAATGCCAAGAGGCTAATCAATGCGAATCACACAACTTGCTTGGAGGTTGTTTTCGCCACACATGCTACATCCTTCTCCGAAGTCTGAAGTCCTGCGTTTATCATTTTCTATCTGGCTTTTGTAGCCATGACGACTGGCCATCAATCGATGCCAGGACTCCACAGGTGATATGTTCTGCACTTAGTGCCAATTCCGTCAATTCCCTTCCAAGAGGGACTCATTCGCTGGACAGCCGTGGACAGCTTGACTTTTTTCTGTAAAGTGTCTTCTTTATCAGACAGCTGAGCAACATTTTTTTTGGGGATGCAGAGATTTAAACAAGAGTGCTGTCCCAACTTTAGACGCGACAGCATTTCTCCACTGTTTTGCTGGCGCGCGAAGCCGCGCGAAGCCGCGCGAAGCCGCGCGAAGCCGCGCGAAGCCGCGCGAAGCCACAAGCGTAGGCAGCTATAGATCAGCTATTACTTTTTTGCGAAGGCTCTTCACATAGGCTATGTGAGCAGATGTGTTTCCACATGTTTGACAACTTCAAGGATAACCAATATATAGAAGACCACGACCATGAGTTTACCGACCTGGAAGTGGCATCTACTTTCCAAGGGCTTACATTTGCAGTGCAACTCAAACCTGTGATTCATATTCAATTCAGAAGTTCTTCAGAGCTCAGTGTCAGATTTTCATCATTACCTGAAGGAGTGTGAAGCCTATACTTTTTCTTTCAAATTTACAGGCTTCTCCGCGAAGCCTCTGGAAGGCTCCGCGAAAGCCCCGCGAAGGCAGAAAATCACCATGAAACACCAACTATAGCTGTTTGGTGCCTTTCCGCTGCCCTGGCAGATGCAATCTCAAATTCTTCATTGTTCTGGTCGTCTACTTCTATTTCGTCAGCTTCTGACAGGAAATGAATCAAAGGTTCCAACAACAGCCGCAAAAATTATGCCTGAAAAATTGCGCGAAGGCAAGCGCGAATGCAATTTTGAAAGAACGCAGTAAGCGCGAAAACACCCTTGGCCCTTGGCAGTAAAACCCAGCCCGCGTAGGCGTCGCGTAAGCTTTGGCGAAAGCCCCTTTTAGTGTATAGCTGCCAAGCATTCAAAAAAACAACACTCAGCTTGGCTTTTTTGTAGAGTCTTCTTAAAAATGTTGAATCCAGAGCAAGGCAGTGAAAATCTGTCATAATCATTCAATATCATTCATAATCTATCCCACGGATCCCACAGCCATGGCTAGCGGCTACTCAAAGGAAGTACGGAATAAGTACGGTACCTGTATGTCTTAATCGGGCTGGCAGTGCAATGTGGTGCAGTTGCGCGGTGCTGCCTGGGCCAATGGGGAGCTGGTGGGGTGTGGGGCTGGTTCAACGCTTCAGCGCTTTGTGGAGCTGGATGGGTGCTGCTCAGCAGCTCGGCCTTTGCTCTCAACTTAGAATATTCAGAATGTCTCAGGCTTGTAGGACCTTGCTGGACCTTGTAAGACTAGTGACTAGGTAGCGACTTGGCGACTTGAAATATAGGCATTCTGACCTGCGCTCACACCCTCTTATTGAAGTAGTCTGGGCATGGCTCCTCGGCCCGGCTGGGGGCAAAAACAACAAGCGTCAGGACAAGTGTTTCATACTGGGTCCCCCGCTTGTATGAGGAATGATGATCAAGGAAAGCCAAAACACGTCAGAGCACGACATGGCACGACACATTCAAGCAAGATTAATTACTGCACATTCGGACGTGAAACCTGAGGGAGTTGCACTTGTACACAGGCAACTCTTGTAGCATTCTTATTCTCGCATACTTTCATTACCAGTATGTCTCATGTAGAACATGATTAAACCAAGGATTGGAAGCGGCAAATCACAGTGGTGCTAGGTTGCGAGCAAATTCCAACCTGTTGCCAAAATGACTCAAAATGGATCAGGAACATAATTATACATGTGTATATATATTGCGAATGTCACACCCTTGACAGACCTTTTGTTCCTGCCGTGGCCATGTCCTTGACTCCACGCCCACCCTCCCTTGATGGGATGAGCGCCGGATGCGATCAAGATAGACACATGCAATGACCAAGGATCCACAGATAACTTGAGAGTTTCACACACCTTCTTTGTTAATTTAAGGCACCTTCTTTGTAGCCTGTGCACTCTCTGTTTTTCTGTAGAAAATTGTTTCCCCGGTCCAACTAAATTCCAAGGGAGCTGCACCTCTGGATCCAGTCCAAAAGTCCCTCTCAGTCTTCCAACCACTTACTCTAGTCTCCCGAATAGCCCTCAATTCCTTGATATTCACGGGACATCCAGGAACCCCAATTGGAACAAAACGATGAGTTCTCGGGACAACATGGATCCTTTTCACGGTATCCCCTGGACCAATTTGCCAAAAATCTCGAGGCTCAGCAGACTGAAATGACTGTACATCCATTGCTAAAGCTGGTTCTTGATCCTGCTTGGAAACACCGGCTGGTGTTTCTTCTGGACTATCTTTGTTTTGACTCTTGACCCACAACAGCCTCTGACGGCTATCGGCCCTACTCTTCAAGACCTCATCCTCGTCAAGCAATGAGTACTTACCAGAAGCCAAACACTGCCGTAAAATGGAAGCGTCCATTGTCTTTGTAAGACAGTCCGCCAGCATGGCCTGACTTGTTACCCAGCGTATGTCACAGTTTGCCTTTAATCTTTCCCGTATCAACAAGCACTCGATTGTCGTCCTGTGCTCACTACAACTAGGAACTGCCGTTCGTGTCAAAATATCATACATGGATCGGCAGTCTGTGACAATTGCTGCTTTCGTTTGAGACTCCAAAACAGTCTCCGGGTTGCTCCATTCGCAGCTGGGATCTCTGAGCCATGCCCAAACCATTCTGAGCCAAAGCAAGCGATCTACTGAATTACTCAAGGCTGCAGCTTCTGCACTCAATGTGCTTCTGACCACCCTTGGAACCTTTTTACTTGTCCATGCAATAGGAGCAACAACAGCTTTCTTATTGTGAAGAAGCTCAGGGGTTGTCACAAAAACCATGGTTCCCTGGTGTGCTGCATTTGTCTTGTTGGACAGAAAGCTTGCATCAGAGAATGCACAAAACGTAACCTTTTCGGGGGAAATCGGCAAAACCATCAAAGAAACCTTCTGAGTCTTTGCCTCAAACAACAGCTTGTTCCCAAGAACTAAGTCCTCTACTTTTGCCTTTGTCACGTTAGCTTGCAACTCTCCGACCTTGGCACTAATGTCTGGACGGCTATGTACAGCGGCATACTGCAATGCTCCTATGAGACTTCGAAGCTTTTGTCTTTCTTCGGGGGAGACTTCCAACTTGAGATCACTTCGACGACTTTTGCTAATGGGAATTGGCTGAATCTTTTCCACATACTCAATTTGATCATACTCGATGCTACCATCATCCCACTGTTTGAAGTGAATCCCAGTATATTTGAATTCCCCTGTCTCAAAGGCTCCAAACTTGAAACGTTTTTCAACACGTCCTAACATGTCCATGAAGGCTTTGTTGCCACCTCCAATTCCGTCATCAACGTGCAGCCCTAAGCTGCCGCATGGAGTATAAACTCCGTGTTGATCTGTTTCCCCATATGTGAAGACGCATGGGTCTAAAGGATGTTGTTTACATCCCTGATTGCACAACTCATCACGAATTTCGCAGAACCAAAGGTAAGGAGCGTCAACCCTACCATATGCTCCTCCTTGGAGAGAACATTGGTCCTCTGGACCCATTTCGAGCGCTTCACGAATTTCGGGGGTTGGATGAAGGCCTAGATTCCTACCATCACCACGGCCATGCAGAAATGCTGTTGAGATATCAAAGCTTATCAGGGGCCAACGGTAACTACTGACCTGCTGGAGAACACACTGACGACCATCCTTGGTCAGGGTTGGTGCATCATTCTTGACAACATCGATGTCAGGGTCCTCATTAACCGATTACCACCAACCTAGCCTTGGCACGCTTGCCATCCAAAGACAGTTCACCTGGTGGTTCATCACCATTGGCCCCCTTCCAAGACAGCAGCCAGCGGCATCTCATGATGGCATTTTCCGGAATCTTGCCCTTGGCAACACGTTGAACCGTTTTATGGCTCAACCATGCTCGGACCTCTTTGTCCTTTGCAGCCGCAAACCTAAGTTGGTCCTCTTCACCTAAGTCTTTGAGTTTGACCTCTACACGTTTCTTTCTCAGCTCCGTAGCTGTCATAACAAGTTCGTGAGGATCCTCAAATGACTGAGGCTGCCAATCTGGTGGAGTGATGTCGATTTCCCAAAACTGATTAAACAAAACCGGACCCGAATCAACAGCATCCCCAAACAAACAATTCTCACCATCATCATCATCATCATCACTGGGTATAGGTACCAATGCCCCATTAGTCTCCACCTTGACTGGTGCTTCTTCTTCTCCTGGTGATTCTCCTTCCCCAGTAAGTTCCCCTTCAGGCTCCAAGATTGATGGGTCATAACCAGAACTTACAACATCGGCATCCCTGCTCTCTTCGGGTTCGGGGATTTCCTCATCACCAAGATCGAAGAATTCCGAGGATACAACTTGTTTCATCCAGTCTTTGACTGGCTGCATTTTGGATTCCTGAGCTCGCACGGACTGCCACTCACGCAAAGATGCTGGTCTAAGTTGTTCAGGGCTAGCCCTAATTAGCTTGTTTGCATGTACCAACCAGCAAATGCGACGGCCTTCAAGCATGACTATTCGAGCAGGCCCATGCCATTGACCTCGAATTCTTCGAAGATTGCCCCCTTTTCTTTTCCAATACAACACCCAATCTCCTTCCTCAAATGGTTCCCTAAGGGGTCTGTTTCTTCTCAACATGGCTCTTCGAAGACTGTTGCAATTGTCGGCCTCAATGAATGACTTGCGAGCTAAACTACGACGTTCCAAATTCAGTCGAAACTGATCGCTCTCAGGGGAATCCCCAGCTGCCAGCAAATGACTCGACTGTTGTGAGTCTGATGAAATGGATGCAGGAAGTCTTCTAGAGATGCCCAAAACAGCTTGTTCGGGGGTGTAACCCTTAACCCGAGATAGTGCATTCTTGGCACAAAAAGCCTGAACCAACATCCCTTGAAACTCCTCTTCAGAATTGATTGGACTTTCAGCATCCATCCTATCCAGCATTCGTTTGATGATGGAGCCATGAACTTCAGTACGACCAAGCTGCCAATGGCTGTCTCTTGCAGAGACACGGATGTGAATCCCATGCTCTTGGAGTTTTCCTAGGAATTTTTCAGAAGTATACTCTTTTGCTGGGTCAGTATAAATCTCTTTTGGTGGACCTGCCCATGATATCCAGGATCCCTCTAAGGCACGCAACTGATCTTCCGTGTCTGTGGAACAGGGTTTTCCTTGTTGAAACAGCGTTCCTTCGTCCAAAAAGTGCACAAACTTGAACTCAACCCCACGACCATTTCTCCAACTTACAACATCCATACCAACAACCTCATTAAAACCAAGATCTTGATGAATCGCTGCTTGTCTTGTCGGAAGAAACCCCTTTTGTGTTTCGAGACATGCATCACATTGAAAGTCCAAAGCCCCTGCAACAATGTTTTCAGCTGCATGGGTACTTTTGAGAAACTGAGCAAATCTTCCAGGGTCCGGATGTCCCATGCGATGATGTACCTGACGAATCCAATCCCTCTCTTCCTTTGACAAAGCCAAAAACTGGGGACCATGCCTAGGTACATTTTTCGGGGGACGACCAGATATTTCCATTTCCACATCAGGTTCATCCATTTTGGGTACAACCTCCAGGCTCTGTCCTTGCTCCTTTACCGCTGGACTCGCTTCCATTGATGCCTCCGGCATCATCATATCGCCCTCTTTGATACCGACATTTCCCTCTAGACCGACAGCCCTGTCACCCTCACCCAGGTTCTTCCCCGAAACTGAAACCCCTTCTTGACTCCCAAAATTACTGATTCGTGCAGGCTTTGCCTTCCTAATTTGTTTGGACTTCGCTAGCTCCTGCCACTTTTCAGGGTTTCCCAGGGTTTCTACCAGTCCCGATTCCCGGTTGAGGATGACGGTTAGTCTGTAAGTTAAGGGTTTGAGATCAACTCCAATTGTGGGTACTCTAAATCTTTCTGGCCCCCTGCAAACATCGACCCTGACAACATCAAACTCCTCAACATTCAACTGAATCCCTTTAAACAAATCACTTTGGGGTTCAACTTGGATTGTCCCCACACGTGGAACCAATTTGTCGGCTTCTTTGAACAGATCTTTCCAAGATCGTGAGGGACCATAGCTCGCCCCCCTCCCAGGGCTTATACTTACAGGACTCGAAGAGTCTTCGGATTGCTTATAGTTCAGCCGGCGACGCTTGACGATATCTTCAGCCGCAGTTTCTTGATCCCTTGCATGAACCCCATTGCATGGAACACACAGCTCTTCAACTTCCATGGGCAATTCATGAGTCCTCATACTCTGAATCATGCCAAGGATCACATTTTTGGCAAAACCACGGGTATACTGTGCAGCATATGCCGAGAGATTCTCCCATCGGCCGGCAATTTGCACCTGTCCTTTGATATGACTGTGCACATGCTGCTTTGTACAATATCGTGAGTCCAAGCCGGCATGGCAAACTTTGGAAGTCGTGAGCACAACTGTTCTTTTCNTTTGATATGACTGTGCACATGCTGCTTTGTACAATATCGTGAGTCCAAGCCGGCATGGCAAACTTTGGAAGTCGTGAGCACAACTGTTCTTTTCCGGAGGAAATTGTTTCCTTGTGGAACCCTGAGTTTTCCTACTTCACACATATCAAAAACTGTTCGATAAGTACCATGAACAATCCCATCAATCTCACCCTGAACCAAAGCTTCAGACCCTTGAGGTTGTTCCAGATGAAAATGCCTACCATGACTAACCTGATACCAGTACAGTTCCTCACAAAGACTCAAATTGTGTTTTTCATGTTTACGACCCTCCATGATTTTGTGTCGTGTGCTTGTGCCTTTGCTCATGTTCCATCGGCTGAAATTTCCCCAGTATCGGCACTCCGGTGACGCCCAAATGTGCTCTGGGTGCTCCTCTTCAACGATCTTCCAAAGTTTCTCTTGCCCTTCTGGAGTGCTAAGGTCGCCATCTTGAAGTGTAAACCTTTTGGCAGTCAAACCATAAAGTTGTGCCACCCTGACCTGCTGTGATTGAGGTTCACAGTAGATTCCAAAAGATTGAGTTTACTTGACCTCGGCTTTCCAGGTGTCCTGGGCATCGAATTTCGGATTCCCTCTGATGTCAGAGCCATCAGAATTGCCACTTCCTGTTCCAGGGTCTTCGCCCTGCTCTCCAGGTGAGAAATGATACAATGACCATTTTCAATAACCTGACTTGTAGTGGGACTTTTTGTTGTGGCAAATGATGCAATCTCTGGCACTTGGAGGTCAATGGATTGGATCATTGCGGCACAGATGATGTCGCCGCATTGTTGGTCACTCGGCTCAGCTCGCGCTGAAGCACTGCGATCTGTCCTTGCAGTTGGGCCACCAACTCCGTGTTCACCTCGGTCATCATTCGATCGTCCTTTTCGACAGGCAAG
>BGPT01000741.1:218793-236988 GCA_003297045.1 Symbiodinium sp. clade C Y103
GGAACGACTTGGCCCAATCGCTTGTCAGGTTCTTGTGATTCACCATCCATTGGGCGTACTTGTAATCCTTCTCCACAGTCTCCAGAAAAGTGCACCCCTTGTTCTTGCCCTCCGGGAGCTTCATGTTCCCCCACTGTCGAAGATTCTGGATGTCCGGTGGGCGGCAAATCTTCACTTCCTCGACAGCTGTCATGTAGGACAGTTCCTGATCTTCTGGAAACGGCAGCGGCATGTCCAAGGGAGCAGCATAGGTCTTCTGCATGGCAGACATGATCGAATTGCGGTGACAAAGTCGAACACGNCGAATTTGACGTGCAAACATCAGCATCAATTGCTTTGAGAAAGGAATTGGAAAGAAGAAATGGTGTTTCACCTTCAACAACCTCAATACGCATCCACCTGGCTCCAAATGGAACATACAAAGTACCCAAACTCGGCAAAACAGCATTGTTACCAAAACGGAAAACAGTTTCTGATTTCTTCCAATTCACTTTCTTTTGAACCTCGGACGGCAGACATCGAATCAGCTCTTTTACTCTTCCCTGGCCGATCACTGTTTTGNAAAACAGTTTCTGATTTCTTCCAATTCACTTTCTTTTGAACCTCGGACGGCAGACATCGAATCAGCTCTTTTACTCTTCCCTGGCCGATCACTGTTTTGCTTGCCCCTGTATCAATGATTCCAGGGCAGCCTGACTCAGCTAACAAAACTGACACACTACCTTTCTCAGTTTCGGCCCTCCTGTTCAGAGCCCCGCAAAGGATGTTTCCCAAACAGTGACCAGAAATCTTTGATTTGTCCCAGGAAATCGTAAAAGCCGTTTCGATGATNTTCGGCCCTCCTGTTCAGAGCCCCGCAAAGGATGTTTCCCAAACAGTGACCAGAAATCTTTGATTTGTCCCAGGAAATCGTAAAAGCCGTTTCGATGATTTGTTCATTAACAATGTGAAACCTTTTGGGAAAAGTGGGTGTTGAGTTACAATCCCTGTCCTTGGCCATCATGCTTTGCAACATGTTCTCAACGGTGGTCATGGTGTTGGTCTCCGCAGGCAGTTCAATCAAGATCTCCTCCTCAGGTTCATGGTTCGTGTCCCCGTAGACCAGATGGACCTCCTCCTTGTCGGCGGTTCTCTGCGGGCACTCTTGTTTCCAGTGACCCTTCATACCGCATCTGCGGCATGTTGAATTTGCTATCCTCTCAGCCAGGCTCTGATTCCTCTTTCGAGGAAAGCTATCAAAGCGGCCCCCCTTCCTGCCAGTCTTCGACTTGCCTTTGCCACCTGAACGCGGTGGCCAGAAACCTCGGTGTCGAATTTTGTCTCTCAGCTTTGCTCTGACTTCTGCATAGCTATTGAGACACATTGCCAGGTCACTGTTGTCCTGGCAAACTTCGATCAACTGGTCCTCGAAGTCCTGGACTATGAGGGCCTCTTCATCACCTTGATCAGCGAGCCATTGAATGGCTGTCTCTTCGTCGGGAACCTCAGTGTCCTAAGTCAGCATGACATCTTCAGTCTCATCTTCAACAAAGTTCACAGGGTAAACCTTCTTCTTCACCTCAGACTGTCCAACCAACACCTTTGTTGATAGCTGCCGCATGGCACCTTCGACCTTCTCAGGGCTCAGCTTGTCCCCCNACCTTTGTTGATAGCTGCCGCATGGCACCTTCGACCTTCTCAGGGCTCAGCTTGTCCCCCACCATCGTGATGACTTTCTTCTTATCCTCCACATTCAAGACAGACTGGCGGAGAAGCACAAAAGCTTTGAAGTCTCCCATTGCTTTACCGTCCACCTCGTTGAAGGCCACTGCAAGCCTATTGACATAGCTTTGCGTCGTTTCATCAGACCTCTGCACTGTCCGATATAGAGCTCGTTCGAACTTCTCATAGACTTGAAGTTCCTCAGCCTCTTCCCATGTGGAGATGGCAGCCATCAGGGTCTGCACCCCTGTGGTGGGATCCATGAGCTTCTCAGAGTCTAAGTGCTTGACCTGGGCCCATGCTGTCCCCTTCATCAGCATAGCCAGCCTTGGAGCCAGCATGGCTTTGTCCTTCTTTGGACAGATCTTTTCCAGGAAACGTACCTTGTCACCATACTCCTTCGGGTCATCGACCTGCAGATCGAAACCAGGAAGAATTGCCCAAATGTTGTTCTTGTCCTCCACACCAGTTCCACTGGCGGCTGCAGCTGTGCCCGACATGGCTCAGCTCAGAAGGGACACACCCCGTGTGTCAGAGTTCAAAAGCGTAGGACTCCCAAGCCCTGTTTCAAATGCCTAGGACTCCCTAGTCCTCAAATGATGAACCTTACCTGACCTAACCTAGGATCTCCTACCCCCCAAAATCGGGACCACCTAGTTAGATTCCTATGCGGCAGCCAGGGGTCGGCTCCGCTACCAATGCGAATGTCACACCCTTGACAGACCTACTCCACGCCCACCCTCCCTTGATGGGATGAGCGCCGGATGCGATCAAGATAGACACATGCAATGACCAAGGATCCACAGATAACTTGAGAGTTTCACAATATATATATATATATATATATATACATATTTAGCCGTCGCAATGCATCGACTGTGCAAATATGTTTTCACGTTCAGCAATCAAAACACAATGTGATTTGTTTGCGGCCCTACAGTATATTATATCCAGCCCAGAGAATGTCAAAACAAGGCCACCAGAGTGCGGGGAACAAGTTTGACCTGTGCGCTCAAAGAAAACTCTTTTGTCATTGCAACGTACAGCATCCTACAACTGCAAGCAACCTCCAACCAACCAAGGCCAACATCTTAGGAATTCATGAAAGTATGGTCTATAACAGTCTATAACATCTACCAACTCCACACCAGTGAAAACCAAGATACAGCGGGCAACGGCAAAGGCCGATGTAGGCGTGTGCGATCTCCGCAGCCAATACGATGATGAAAGAGTATCATATCATAGCATAACCATAACATACCACAACATAGAATAATCATCTCATCACAATTCATCACATCTAAATTAATTGAGTCTGAATGCAAGGTTTTCAGGCAAAACTACTACAAGATGAGTTGGCAGGGTTACTGACCGAAATTTGCAGTGTATGTGTTTTATGTGATCTACTTCTGAAACGGAGACTGTCAGCGTTTGTCAACTGAATATTGCCAAAGCAATCCACAGCACATGGACATGCTTTGAAATGAATGTAGATTTGAAGCAGCTGATGGACAAATCAGTAGTTCCTACCAAAGAGGACAGCTGAATGACTTGTCACTGTAGGTACTGTGGACGCATGTGGACGCATGTGGACGCACTGCCTGATAGCATCGCCCCCGTGGTTGTACCAGTACTATTTGCTCATATGGTTACATAATTCTAATCAATTCTACACACATCACACATCTATACATATCCACTGTATTTACATGGTATGTAATGTATGTATTTGCTTCCCCCCCTCATTGAAGTTTTACATGTTTTCCACTAGCAACCAGACTAGGTATATGGGTTCGTCTTGCGGGGAGTCACACCCTGCACAGATGGTCATCCGCCTTTTGTTCGGCTTTCAAGCAAACTTGCTCCACGGCATACCGCATCATTTCTTTCTTGACAATTCGGCATGTATAGATCCCCAAGTTGCATAATGCTGTTTGCGTCCAAAAAAACGAACTTTTATTCATAACCATCATGCAAGTTTGACGTTGCTCCATGCTGTTCCATAATAATCTATAATATGTTTTTGCTTGTTCCGGACTATCATTGTTTGCTTTTCAGTTTCGATTGCGTTCCATGGATTTTTCCTTGCGTTGAGGCCTGGGCTGGTGATCTACGCGCCCCGACGCGGTCTGTTGGAGTGCCTTGGTGTTGCAGTAGGGTCACTGAATCTTCCGTCTCTTGGGATGAAGACTGATGATGGCGGGGGACAATCAGAAAGATTCTGCAACTGAAAGGTTGCTGCTCATCGTACTGTTGACTTGTTGCCATTTGTTGCCTTCAAACAGATTGGATAAAAAAGAGGTGCTGTTTGTTCTTCAATGTTCTTCACTGGATTCTTCACCGTGTTTGGAGATGTTTGGAGATTGCAGGGCGGCTTCAAAAGCTTCGAAAATTTATGCCGAGGTTGTGGCAGCTTTGCTCGAAAGGCCGCACTCCCAAACGTATTGCAGCTAGCTGTGCTGGTTGGGCGCTCAACAGCAATGAGCAGCAAAGCAGCAATCAGAGATCCACACCATCAAGAATTTGCCACCCCAAAATCTCACCGACATGCGGTTTCCAATTCTGCACAGAGTCCCCTAATTATATAATATTTTATAATTATTATATATGCCTTCGAAGCAAAACATGTTTGTGCAATTTGCTGATTTGCTCAGAAATTCTATTCATACTTGTTGAACCATGTTCAAAGGATCCCACGCAACCCCGGGGGGATTGTAATTAACATCCATTCTTGAAAGCTGAAGAAAGAATGCAGTTCACAGCAGGTATTGACAGCCTTCAGAATCTTGCGAAACAAATCTTGCCATGTCTTGCTGGGCTTGATACGACTCCCATGCGCCCCTTCGCCTAGGGTCTGAATGCTTGCTGCTTTCACAAGCCGGGCGAGCGTGCTTGCTGTGGTTCAGACCTCACGTGCCGATCATGTGGAGTCAGTCTTGATTCCAGAGCAAAGCATTTCCATGACAAAGTGATTGATATGGAGGGCTGAAAGATGATAAGCAAGGCCAACGGGACAAGTTGACCGCCTGGTTTGGGTTCGGAGCCAAAAATGTGACAGTGTTGGATTTGCTTTCAGGATCTTTCAGGTATTTTTGCTGGGGATTTGTGATGAAAGCGAACTTGCAAAGTTGATTTGCTTTCAAGAGCTTCACCCGCGGATTCTTTGACATTCCTGCAGCTCGTGACGGCTTGTGTCGGAGATACCGTAAATGGACGAAGTACCCAAACCCTTTAGCCTTTCTATACAGTACAATTCCCCCACCCCAAAGTTCAATCTCAACTGCGGCGCATTGGCCCTACACAAAAGAAGCCAGGCCTCTAAGGCCACCTGGTAGCACCTTTCAACGTGTGAATGGTTCGTTTGTGTACTGCATTGCCTCAGCAGACAAATGCAAAACAGCCGCCTGTTTTGACTATAGACTTGGAATCGGATGGATATAGGGAAAGCATACCATGAGCTGACGAACACCTTAATGCCAATAAGCTGGCTGAGTAGTCGCACTTGGAACAAGAGAACCAGCAGCTGGTAATGCTACAGTCCCAGGAGCCCATGAAATGATGGGCGCATGAAGTGAAAAGAAGGGATAGCCTGCAATCCAGGGATACTTGGGCAGCAACGCATAGTGTATCATGTTGTAGCACGTGAATGCCGGGAACAGAATCTACCACCTGGTATTCCCCTAACTTGACTGACAGCGCACCCAAACCTGTACGAGATTGATTTCGCCTAGCGAAACGCTTGGTTTGGTTTTGTTTGTGACTTCCGCTGGACTGCATGGGTCCAGATGAGAGCTTGTCTTGCAGAGCCAGGTTGTTTCTCATGTGTTTTGTTTCATCTTCTTAAGGGTCTTTTGCAAGCCAGGCCTTTGGTTGTTTCTGGAACAGGATCTCTGTTCTGTTCTTTTCCCTGTTTTGCACCTTCACCCTCGGTTTATTTGCATGTATTCTGCTTATGCATTTGCTATCTTTCGCATTTGGTTGGCATTGACATCTATTGCACACTGACCCTTGCAGCCATTGGGTGCTTCGACCTCGCCTACAAGCCGCCACAGCCTTGACAAGTGACCAGTTCTTCTTCATGTCATTTTTATACATTCAAGCAAGCAACATCACACATCACGAAGTTTACATTTGACTGACTTGATCGAAGGAAGTTTAGAAGCTAAACCTTCCGACAATATGGACAGTTGAAAAGCAGAGGTGAGAAAAGTCAGAAGTGAGAAGATCAGAGATGAGAANTGTGTTTTTCCAATGTTTTGTGGCTCCGGAGGGTCGAACAGTAGGCTCGCTAAAGCGGCGGGTGCGGAGACATCTTGGCAGATGAGACATGAAAAATTGTACGCCGTTGTGGCGCGAAGCACATTTGGAAGTAAAAAGTGTTAAAACTGTCAGCGTCGGAGAACTTTTGGAAGTTGAGCTGTGGAAAAAGTGCACGGCGCTGTGGCGCGAAGCACATTTGGAAGTAAAAAGCGTTAAAAACGGTCATTCTCGGAGCACTTTTGGAAGTTGAGCTGTGGAAAAAGTGCACGGCGCTGTGGCGCGAAGCACATTTGGAAGTAAAAAGTGTGAAAAACTGACAGGTTCGGACAACTTTTGGAAGTTGAGATGTCGAAAAAGTGCACGGCGCTGTGGCGCGAAGCACATTTGGAAGTGAAAAGTGTAAAAACNGGACGATTCGATGGCCATCCGATGTCGAAAAAGTGCACGCCGTTGTGGCGCCAAGCACATTTGGAAGTCAAAAGTGTCAAAAACTGAGAGTTTTAAGCACATTTTGACATGTCAGTTAACTAACTGAACTAACAACTTAACAACTTAACAATTGAACAACTTAACAAATTAACAACTTAACAACTTAACAATTTAACCACTTAGCAACTTAACAACTTAACAACTTAGTTAGTTAGTTTGTCAGTTAGTTAGTCAATTAGTCCGTCAGTTAGTCAGTTACTCAGTTAGTCAGTTAGTCAGTTAGTCAGTTAGTTAGTTTGTTAGTCAGCTAGTTAATTAGTTAGCTAGTCAGTTACTCAGTTAGTCAGTTCGTCAGTTAGTTAGTTAGTTANTTAGTCAGTTAGTCAGTTAGTTAGTTTGTTAGTCAGCTAGTTAATTAGTTAGCTAGTCAGTTACTCAGTTAGTCAGTTCGTCAGTTAGTTAGTTAGTTAGTTAGTTAGTTAGTTAGTTAGTGAGTGAGTGAGTGAGTGAGTGAGTTAGTGAGTTAGTTAGTTAGTCAGTTTGTCAGTTAGCCGGTTAGTCAGTTAGTCAGTTAGTCAGTTAGTCAGCTAGTCAGTTAGTCAGTTAGTCCGTTAGTCAGTTAGTTAGTCAGTTAGTCAGTTAGTCAGTTCGTCAGTTAGTTCGTTTGTTAGTCAGCTAGTTAGTTAGTTTGTTAATTAGTTTGTTAGTTAGTTAGTTAGTTAGTCAGTCAGTAAGTCAGTCAGTCAGTCTGTTAGTCAGTTAGTCAGTTAGTTAGGCAGCCAGATAGATAGACAGATAGATAGGCCGACNGTGGGTTCGCTCTGCTATCCATCATTCACAGCAACTCACCTTTCCTATAGTTTGCTATTCCTGAAACTTCCGCCACCGCCTTGTGCGGTACTACTGGTAAACTCTGATCTCCCTTTCTATATACACCATTATACACCATTATACACCAATCGACTGGTTGTCACTCTGCGTGTGTGTGTGTGTGTGTGTGTGACCATTCACAATTCCCGCAGACCTCAAATATCAGAATCGGCTCATACAGTACATCGCAGAGACCTCACATCATCTCATATCCGTGCTTGGGAGTTTTTTGTTGGTAGGGTAGTCAAGACAGCGGGTCGTCCCAGGTGATGACGACGCATTTGATTCTGTTCAAGCCTCAGCTGTAACGGTGACGATGGCCAAAGCATATCAATGATATCAAAACAGAAATAGATATCAAATGATATCAAAATGATGCAAAAGAAGACTACTTATCAAAAACAAATGCATCTCATTTTTGTTATTTGTTTAATGCTGTGTAACATTCTGTGTGGCATCAGCTGTCCAGCCCGATCGAGCCCTGTGCAGCCTGGTGTATGCCAGAGCTGCTCGCTCTTCTGTTCGCTCTTTTGCTGATTTTTGCTGGATGTTGCGCGTTGTTCGATGTTGCTCCCAGATGCTCCCAGCTTGAGGAGAGATCCAAAATCAGAGCTCCAGGGCTCCAACTTTCAGTTTCGTCCATTACTCGTTCATTGCAGTCTTGCCATGTCAGCTTGACTTCTTTAAGATTCTGTACTAGATTGCGAGTACATGCCAGTACTATGTAGATTGCCAAACAGGTTTCCTCTTGTGCTCTTAGAATCTTGGGTTGAGTCTGATATGGCCTGGCTCTGGAGGTGGTATTCTGTTCACAGACTGCAGACTCAGTCTATCTCTTTTTGATTCTTCTTGTAATTAGACAGTGTTTGGCTTGCAGTTTGAAGCTGAGCTGTTGATGATATTTTGCGACAGGTACTCCCAATCAATCCTAATCACGAAAGCCAGCTTGCTAGCTGGAGTTAGCTTTGCTCTGGCAAATGCATTGGGGCAGAGCTTTTTCTGTAGATGTGAAATCTCTCGCGTGGGGCCCTCCCCGCCCCCAGCTACGCGTGAAATTTTCACATGATTTGGACCCCCGAAAAAAGGAGGGAAAAAAGGCTTTACAGAGGAGCAGGTGCAGTAGGTCAAGAAATGTCAAGAAGCATTCTTAGAGAAACTCTTGAGGTTTGCAAAGGAATTCGGGTGCCTTGCCTCGACGCTGGTACTGCAACGAAATGAAATATTTGAAATATCAATTTCAGCTCAAGGCACGTCATCATGGCCAATCCCGGTAGGTGGGATGCAAGAGATCCAATTTGAGAGTATTACAAAAGCAAGAATATGAGGTATTGCGAGGTATGGCTTCGTGAGTTCCAATGTGCCGTGGGGATCAAAGTGACGCCTTCATTTCTGCCACTGCAGCCCCACTGCAGCCCCAAAGCAAACCATGAACCAAAGAACAAGAAAGAGCCCAGTATCCAGCATGCCTACTGTTTTCCTTCCAGCGATACTTTGCAGCCAACAACCTTACTAAAATCACCTACAATCTAATGAACTTACATAACCTCTATTCTTCAAATGCCTTTTGATTCGTGTCTAGCTTCCAGTCACAATCTTGCAACAAACGATCTATTCGAAGCAGAATTAATACAATCCAGCGGGCATAATTACATGGTTTCTCTTTTGTAACTGTTTTTGGGTTCCTTTTTCTGCCTCCCTTTCACAGTCACAGAAGCTGTCAAAGGGCACCTTGCATTGGGGGAAGTGGCCTACACAGGCCTACACACCTTTTCTATCCTTTCTGGGTTGAAAATCCTCTCTGCCAGCAAACGTTATAGATCTTCTAGGCTTCGATAGTCGCTTTTTGTAATGTCGTGTTTTTTCTTTTTACAGGTGGAGGGCTGACTGTACGGCGACATAAACTGCGTGGAAAAATCTCTGTGCTCCCATCTTGCAATTTCATTACCTTCTCAAAAAGTGATTCACAAGAATGCTTAAGGCCTTTCAGCGCTCCCATTTTGGACACAAATGAAACAGAGTTTTTGAAGTTTTTGAGAAGATGTGCCGACACCAAGTATCACGGGCGAGAAACCAAGAACTAGGCTTTCTTCTGATCCCAATCGAACAAACTCGAGAAGTTTGGCTGCACGAGCAACGCGACGCCCTGATCCAGCCAAAAGATGGCAATCATATGCAATAATTGGATATAATTGGATATAATTGGCATCATTTGGTCCTCTCGGAGTCCTCTCTTTCTAGACCGTTTTCTCTTTCTAGACTGTTTTGGCCATGGTGTTTTGCTGGGGCTGCTGGGGCATGTTTGACGTGGCTTCATCAGAGAGGTGCACTCTTGCCACTCAGATTGTACTGTAGCAGAATGTGGAAGCACACATGACATGAAGAAAAGCATCGAGCAGCACTACGTGGCCTCATCATGCCTCATCTGGTATCTAGGCTGACAGTGATGTGGGAGAATCCAGCGAAGTAGATCCAGCTGGGGAACTCAAGGCAAAGAGTGTTTGTGCCATCAAATACGCAGATCCGTCTGGTAAAAAAGAAAAAGGTGTCAATGGTTGAAAGAAACACATGCATTCTCATATTTCGATCACTGGTGTACTTACAAAATGTTAGATACCATATATATAATATATAAGGAGAATCAAGGGGTGTGACACATTCACCATACAAGGTGCAACTCCTTGGGCTTGGTTTTCTTTTGCAGGATGTTTGGTTTTGAGGAACCTGGAAGCCAAACACATGGGTAGACAGGTTCATTGCAGCCCGAAAAACCTCACAAAGAAAACTACCTAAAGCAGTGGAACATTTTATGATGCCCGGAACGCAACGCTAAGGCGAAACAAGACGCAACTGGCTCCTGCATCGCTGGGAAAAAACATTCCGGTTTGTAAATGTGCAGCAAAGCGATGATACATTATAATGCAGTCCATGTCTGGTGTGTTTCGGTGATCAAGTTAGGTTGGCAAATCTCCAAGCACCTCTAAGCAACTTTAAGCCAGAATCCAAAATATGGCAAATTATGATCTGGTGCAGAGCAGTTGCTGCTCATGAGCGCACATGTCATGACTGTCATGACATGTTTTTTTTGTGTTGTCAGGAGTTAAATCGCACCATGCAGCAGAAAGAGATTTCAGAGAAGGCACCGGTCTGACATTCCCTCGTGCCCCTGGAATAGATATGCATACAGTAGATGTGCTATGTCACATTCATTATAGATTGATATTCATATATATATATATATATATTCAATTATATTCATATACATATATACACACATATTTTGGACATGTGTCACATGTACCTTATTGCAGCCATCTTATCAAATTGTGCTGTTCAGCGCTTTTCTAGTGAGATTTCCGACATGAAGGTTGAAAGTGCTTGGAGTTTGATGGACAAGGTAAGATGAGATGCATTGCATTCATGCCTGCGTTCTGCAAACCCTTCATGCCCAGCAACGGAGCTGGTCATCAAGCAGACAAGGCTCACATTGCAGACCTTGGATGACCTTGGTAATTTGCTCAATTGAGAAACAAGTGTGAAACAAATGCTGCAGGTGCTGCGCAACACAAACCACGAGAAGAAACAACTGCAGGAGCCATAGCGAGCGCCATAAGGATGTCTTAGGTGTGGGATATCTTGGGATTACTGCAGTGCTGCACAGTGCTTCATGCCATATTCTGTTGAACTCGCCAATTGCCAATTCATGCCATATTCATGCCAATTCTATCAAATGCTTTTTGTTGAAAGTGAACCTCAGACAATCATAAACGTGGTTCGTGCGTCGCAAGATGTAATATGGGGAACACATAGAATATACGCAAAGAATAACAAAGACAGAAGATAGAAGACGACTGCCTGTACCCACGCTTCGTTCGGCCAGCAACCAAAGTAATGTCATGTCACGGAGCGAATTGATTAAGTTTGACCGGCTTGATTGTATTTGGCCGCCTTTCCGACTCGTTCGAGCGTAGCCAACGATTGAGTAAAATATTTTTTTCATATTCTACGCAAGGAAGACAAATTACAAAATTACATTGTTTGTTCGCATCGCGGACAGTTGGATGAGCTTGCGGACAGTGAAAAATGACTGCAATCGGCCGATGCTCCATCACAACCAGCTCAGATAGTTTCAGCCACTGACACATTTCCTTAGTTCTTCTTTTACCACTTGTTTTGCAACAACGCGAAAGGGGCCAAAAATCGCTTGCATGTTTCAGTTCACGCACGCTATTTTCTTCGAGGAACATGCCTTCCAATCTGAACTGAATGAGTTGGTTTTGTGGAGAATTTCGGGGCAAGTTTGTTGCAAACACTACAAGGCTTCTCAGGATGATGCGCCATCACATGCAGAGAGATACACTTGCTATCACTTGACATTTTATGGGTTTCTGGGCGGGACAAGAGTTTGAAGCAAAGCTGCGAGCTAAAAGGCTCAGAAGCGAAACTTTGCTAGGCTTGCCCATTCATTATGCAGAGTAAACCACAGTAACATAAATATAAACCATAGTAACATAGTAACATAGTATTGGGGTTTGATCTTTTTGACTTGACTTGCTATCCCTGTACAGCATCTTGCCATTATTGGCTTGGACATGATTCACAAGCAATGAAAGGCAGTTTCTACTCCTGCAACTGAATGCCATCCTTTTTGTGATTTGTGCTGATAAACCATAGTCAGACTGTCAGACATTGAGAGATTCATTGCACGGAAGTGGCCCTGGCCAAGTTTCGTGGTTTCACATGATTCAACCCGCCATCGCTTAGCGTTTGGTTCAATTCCAGTTCCACTTTTCAAACATGTTCAAACTTCTTTTTGTTTGATGCCGCAGTTGCGTCGAATCTTGCAAGAGACCTGGAGAAGGTCCCGTGATCAATGGCATTCCATGCGTAGGGTACAATGTGCTGAATGGACAAGGCCCCTTCACAGGCCAGACAGGTCAGACAGATCAGACAGCCGCCTGTGCAGACCGGGAACGCCCGCAGTATCCCTCTCGGCGAACACTTTTCTCAGGTGCCATGATGACTGGGCAGGTTTGGCAGGACCGGACACAGAAACATTTTCTGAAATTCTTGAAGCTGAAAAAGGTGCAACTCAATTTTTTTTTGAGCAGAGAGGTAAACTAGAGCAGGCTCAGGTACTGGAGAAGTTGCAGGCCGAAGCCGTTAGCTTGCTTCCACATGAGGAGGTCATTCCAGAAGCACAGGGTCACTACATGTACTTCCAGCGTCCCACTATTGATGGCTACATTCAGTTTGGCCGTTACCCAAAGAATCAGCCAGAAGCAGAAGAGGTGATTCTTGACACAAGTCTCGCGGAAGATACAGGTGCAGGTCCTGCAGGTATAGGTGCATGCAGTTCAGGCAGTGCAGGCAGGGCAGGCAGTGGCTTCACAGATTTGCTGGCTTGCAAAGTGTCTGACGATCACAATCTGTTGGCTTACATAGTTGATGTCGCTGGAGATGATTCATTCGAACTTTATTTGCGTCCCCTCGCTGGTTCTGGTTGTGCAGGAACTGTTTGCGTTCCTGGCATACGAAGCGTGGAATTCATTGGTCAAGCTAAAAATGTGGTCAACCTCTTGGCAGTCCGCACTGATGACACGACCAAACGTGCAAAGCAGGTGTTGCACTTGACGATGACTGGTGGAAGCGTTAAAGAGCACTTGCTGTGGGAGGAGCAAAATCCTGCTGCTTACCTAGAGCTCTTCAGAACAAAGAACCGCAGATTCATTTTGGCGGCGTCAAATACAAAAGACACCTCCGCTGTGCGGTATGTTCCATGCACGGTTGACACTGGCAACAGACCTATGGATCTCATTCCCCTGCTGGAGCCGATTCCTGGAGTCGAATATTTTGCAGAGCACCTGAACAGCCAGGACATCCAAGATATACACAGAGGACCTGAATTGAACAACAGCTCCTTTTTTGAGCCCTCGCAGACGTTCTCTGATAGTACATTCTTCGTGATCAGCAACCATGAACGTCCAGATTTCGCAGTCTATCTACTCCCAGAGAGCGAGGCTGGGATGGCTCAGAGTTGGTCGCAGCTCAAGCATTTCTTCACCCCCCCAGGTGAAATGCATGTAACTGATGCAGATTTGCTTTCCAATTGGCTGGTTCTGTACGGACACGAATCTGCTGCGCCACGCATTTATGTTGTACCTGTTGCAGAGCCACAAAGTGCGTACTCAGTTGACTTGCCAAGCATAGGCGCAGTGGAGCCAGGTGTCAATGCAAACCATGATGCGGATCACATACGCTTTACTTTTCGGTCTCCAGTGGAACCAGGCTGCGCGTATCACCTGGATTTAAGAAGAGGCGTCCTCAATGTTGAGGGAAAAAGAACACTGGACAGCAGTTCCATGCATTCTGTCAAATGTGAGCGTGTAGAGTTTGCTACGCGTGATGGCGAACGGGTGCCAATGACACTCTTGCGCCCTTCAAAGGAGCTAAGGGCAGGTCCTTGCTTGTTGCATGTGTACGGGGCATATGGCAGCTCCATGACCCCAGATTTTCGCCCCGAACATTTGATGCTGCTCAGACGAGGATGGGTTCTGGCTTGGGCTCATGTTCGCGGCGGTGGTGAGCGAGGACGGGCGTGGCACCAGGCAGGTCGCCAACTGCGCAAGTCAAGGTCGGTTTTGGACCTTTCAGATGCGGTGCGGTTTCTGCTGGCCCAGGGTATAGTTGCCCCTGGCGCTTTGTGTCTCAAGGGGTCAAGTGCTGGCGGATTTACTTTGGGTTCTCTGCTCAACTCCAGGGAAGATGCTGCATTGATAGGCGCTGCAATATTGGAAGTACCATTTCTCGATGTTCTGAGCAGCATGGCAGATCCACAGCTCCCTCTGACAACCCATGAATATGCGGAATGGGGGGACCCAGAGTATCCGGACCATGAGATGAACATTAGGTCTTTGTCCCCCTACGAGAATATCGGATCTCATTCCTATCCGCACCTCTACCTGTCGTGTGCATTGGCGGATGCCCGAGCACCTGCTTGGATGACAGTCAAGTATGCTGCTCGCATGCGTGCAAGAATCCCTGGATACATGAGCAAGAACACTGGACACTTCCTCGGTTGATTAGCATTGGTTTTATATTTCAACAAAAGTGGGTTTGAGGCCGGAAGCTATTACAAAATATTATATAATATTACATACTATTATATACAGTATCATTGTATATCAATACTTCAAGTTTAGTGATTTCAACAGAGAATGGTATTTGGAGCAGAGGTATATCATGGTGTATATCCGGCAGACAAAGCTGTTCGTTCACACCATGTGCAGATAGAGCGTAGATGCACACCCTACACCACTAAATCGGACGCGATTGGAGGGAGGCATTTGCAGTTCATTCCTTCTTGCATTCAACTGCACCACATTGCACAACCAGCCAAAGCAAACCAGCCAAGCATAATCTTTGAATGTAACACTGTATATATATATAATATATATATACCTTTTTTCTATCGTAGACCAAAACTAACTAAACTGACCGAAAATCGCCACCGTTACATTTCCTCTATTTACATATATATATATATATATCTCTCTCTGCCTGCCTGCCAGCCTGCCTGCCTGCCTGCCTGTTTGCCTGCCTGTCTGTTTGTCTGTCTTTCTATATATATATATATCTCTCTCTCTCTCCCTCTCTCCCTCACCTCTCTCCCTCACCTCTCTCCATCACCTCTCTCCATCACCTCTCTCCATCACTTCTTCTCCCTCTCTCTCTCTCTCTCTCTGTCTGTTTGTCTGTCTGTCTGTCTGTCTGCCTGCCTGTCTGTCTGTCTGTCTGTCTGTCTCTCTCTCTCTCTCTCTCTCTCTCTCAGGCAAGGGCAAAGAAAAAAGACGGACGGACGACGGGCCAAACCCAAACCAGAGGAGGTGGGGCGGACGGAAGCGCCTGACACAACCTACAAGGCGAGAGCCAACACCTACCTCGGCACGCCAAGGACCCAAACCTGACCTGGCCGCAAGGGAGACACATGAAATAAGGGACCAACGGGGGCCTAGTTAAAAAACAATGCGCTCTAGCACACACATGCAATGTCGTGATAAGGCTCGTGGCCCTCTGCTGTCAAAGCTAAGCTCCGTAGACGGCTGACACTGTCGAATGAATTAGGGTGCACAATTAAACCTCGCCAGAAGACCATCACAAGTAAAGAAGTACCACACCTAAAGACATGTCCTGACGCCTGGATTCATGGTGCAAATTTCGAGGCAAGCTGTCAGTCACTTGAGCAAAGCTGAAAAATTGGTGAAGCCAGGCACGGCGGCCAGTTGTTGAACACAGCGACAACGACAGGTGAAACCTGAAAAAGGGCCAGCTGTTTCACTTTACTTAAACGAATTACGATTACTAAAAGTGTAGCCAAAATACCACCGGAAGGGAAGAAATACCACACCTAAAGACATGGCCTGATGCCTGACTTCATGGTGCAAATGTTGAGGCAAGCTGTCAGTCACTTGCGCAAAGCTGAAAAATTGGTGAAGCCAGGCACGGCAGCCAGTTGTTGAACACAGCGACAACGACAGGTGAAACCTGAAAAATGGCCAGCTGTTTCACTTTACTTAAACGAATTACGATTGCTAAAAGCGTAGCCAAAATACCATCAAAAGGGAAGAAATACCACACCTAAAGACATGGCCTGACGCTTGAGTTCATGGTGCAAATGTCGAGGCAAGCTGTCAGTCACTTGAGCAAAGCTAAAACAATTGGTGAAGCTTCCCTTTTTTTCATCACTTTTTCCCCAAACAGGTTTACCTGTATGGGGTTCTTACTCCTTTCAAAGGGTTGCATGCGTGGGCCGCATGATTTTGCCTCTGTCTCCGGGCTTGCGTCCCACTCTGGGTGCTCTGGGCCGCATGAGGTTACACTTGTCTCCCACATGTCTCCGACACTTATCTCCCACTCTGGATGCCCTGGGCCGCCTGAGTTTACACTTGTCTCCCAATTGTCTCCCACTTGTCTCCGACACTTGTCTCCCACTCTGGGTGCTCTGGGCCGCATGAGTTTACACTTGTCTCCCACACTTGTCTCCCACTCTGGGTGCTCAGGGCCGCATGAGTTTACACTTGTCTTCCACTTGTCTCCCACACTTGTCTCCCATTCTGGGTGCTCTGGGCCGCATGAGTTTACACTTGTCTCCCACTTGTCTCCCACACTTGTCTCCCACGCCGCCTGAGTTTACACTGTCTCCCACTTGTTTCCCGCACTTGTCTTGCACTTGTGTCCCACTCTGTGTGCTCTGGGCCGCATGAGTTTACACTTGTCCCCCACTTGTCTCCCACACTTGTCTCCCACTCTGGGTGCTCTGGGCCGCATGAGTTTACACTTGTCTCCCACTTGTCTCCCACACTTGTCTCCCACTCTGGGTGCTCTGGGCCGCATGAGTTTACACTTTCTTCCCACTTGTCTCCCACTTGTCTCCGACACTTGTCTCCCAATCTCGGTGCTTTGGGCCGCATGTGTTTACACTTGTGTCCCACTTGTCTCCCACACTTGTCTCCCACTCTGGGTGCTCTTTGTCACCCACACTTGCCTCCCACTCTGGATGCTCTGGGCTGCATGAGTTTACACTTGTCTCCCACACTTGTCTCCCACACTCTTCTCCCACTCTGGGTGCTCTGGGCCGCCTGAGTTTACACTTGTCACCCACACTTGTCTCCCACTCTGGATGCTCTGGGCCGTATGAGTTTACACTTGTCTCCGACGCTTGTCTCCCACTCTGGGTGCCCTGGGCCGCATGAGTTTACATGTGTCTCCCACTTCTCTCTCACACTTGTCTCCCACTCTGGCTGCTCTGGGCCGCAAGATTTTCCATCTGTCTCCCGCACTTGTCTCCCACACTCGTCTCCCACTCTGGGTGCCCTGGCCCGCATGAGTTTACACTTGTCCCCCACTTGTCTCCCACACTTGTCTCCCACTCTGGGTGCTTCGGGCCGCATGAGTTTACACCTGTCTTTCACTTGTCTCCCACACTTGTCTCCCACTCTGGATGCTCTGGGCCGCATGAGTTTACACTTGTCTCCCACTTCTTTCCCACGCTTGTCTCGCACTTGTGTCCCACACTTGTTTCCCACACTTGTCTCGCACATGTGTCTCCCACTCTGGGTGGGTGACCTGGGCCGCATGCGTTTACACTTGTCTCCCACTTGTCTCCCACACTTGTCTCCCACTCTGGGTGCTCTGGGCCGCATGAGTTTACACTTGTCTTCCACTTATCTTCAGCACTTGTCTCCCACACTTGTCTCCCACTCTGGGTGCTCTGGGCCGCATGGGGTTTAAACTTGTCTCCCACTTGTCTCCCGCTCTGGATGCTCTGGGCCGCATGAGTTTACACTTGTCTCCAACGCTTGTCTCCCACACTTGTCTCCCACTCTGGGTGCTCTGGGCCGCATGGGGTTTAAACTTGTCTCCCGCTTGTCTCCCGCTCTGGATGCTCTGGGCCGCATGAGTTTACACTTGTCTCACACTTGTCTCCCACACTTGGTGCTCAATGGGCCGCATGAGTTTACACTTGTCCCCCGCTTGTCTCCCACACGTGTCTCCCACTCTGGGTGCTCTGGGCCGCATGAGTTTACACTTGTCCCCCGCTTGTCTCCCACACGTGTCTCCCACTCTGGGTGCTCTGGGCCGCATGAGTTTACACTTGTCTCCTTCTTGTTTCCCACTTGTTTCTCCTCTGACTGCTCTGGGCTGCATGAGTTTACACTTGTCTCCCACTTGTCTCCCACAATTGTCTGCCACTCTGGGTGCTCTGGGCCGCGTGAGTTTACACTTGTCTCCCACTTGTCTCCCGCTTGTCTCCCAGTCTGGGCGCTCTGGGCCGCATGAGTTTACACTTGTCCCCCACTTGTCTCCCACACGTGTCTCCCACTCTGGGTGCCCTGGGCGGCATGATTTTCCATCGTCTCCCACTTGTCTCCCACACTT
>BGPT01000741.1:246831-259453 GCA_003297045.1 Symbiodinium sp. clade C Y103
CATGTCTCCAATTGGATTCACTTATATATACCTCAGATATCCACTTTTTACAACCCCCCAGGGGCGGACCAGGGGGGAATCGATACCCCACCGTCACTCTATTGCGACACGGTACATAACCCTCAAAAACGACCCGGTGTCCCAGGTAGAACACCACCTATTTGCGTCAAAATTATGCCTTTTGGTCAGCTCTCCCCCCNAAAATTATGCATTTTGGTCAGCTCTCCCCCCAAACCCCTTAAGCTCACTTTCGTTCGTAATAATAACTTCAGCCTAGCCTGCCGGCTGGCTTTCGTAATATATACACACACACATACACACGCACATATATAGTCATATATATATATATATATATATATATGACTATATATCATAAATAGAGAGAGAGAGAGGAGGAAAGAGGGAAAAGAACGTAATATATACAATTCATGTACATTCTATATTCAAGAAAATTATGCATATCATAGTAGTACAGAAATGTTAGAATACTGAATACTGTACGTGTATGCAGTGCAAACTTGAAGGGTTATGCGGCTGTGCTGAGTCATCGTACAGTCTAGTCTACACACCTACATACACCGGAGGATGTAAGATATGATCATGTCCCGATCTCAGTTTCTACAACAACCAGGAGGTACCAGGACGTGGAAGTCTGGTTGCACTGGAAAATCTTTGACATGGCAGCACCTGGTCGTCCGGCTTGGCTTCCATGACTCTTCTGCGCAAATCCAGAAGCATCAGGCCTGCGAGATGTTTGGGTGTCCCTTGCAATGGGTTCATACAGAGGAGCTGCGCGCGTGGTGTTCCACTGACAAGGCTGAACCAGAAATGGCACAAGGCCAGGCCAAAGCACATCAAGAATGAGGCGTGGGCTTCTCTCCTTGCGACGTCAGCGGCAATGTCTAACCATGTCTGCAGTGATACCTCATCCGGGTTGTGAAAGTGTTCACAGGACTCGTCAGCCAGACTTTCCTGCCGTCTTTCAGGGCAAGTGAACGTATGCTCGCACAGGTAGCAGGATCCATAGTACAAGACCTGCACTGGGCCCTTGACGATCTCCTCTACATGTTCTGCCAAGACTCCCGCCACCGGTGCATGACTACTCAAAATCGCAAGACGAAAAGGACGGTGTGGAAGGGTCTCTGCTACCTCTACATCCTCTGCCCTTTGCATGGAAATTGGCGGGGCAAACGGGAGCTTTGGGAGAATCTGGCTGTCTTCTACCCCCGTGAACATCCAGGGATGTTGACGGATAGCCGAGTGGAAGACATGGTCAAATCCTAGCCCACCTTTCGTGTTTTGATGTGCCTCGAGCAATTTCTGGAGCACCCAACCCTTCACATTTGCACAGTCTTCCTGGGAAATTTCTACCTGTCCTGCACAGTTTCTCGGAATGCAAATGTGATTCTGTGCCTCTTCTGCATTTTCAATCATGGGTTCTATGAGTAGAGCCTCAAAAATGTCTCCTTCCAAACTGTGGCCCATCGACAACGCTACCCAGACCAAACTTCCACCTCTCGTCTCGCAGTCTTCCTTTCGTTGAAAAAGATGGTCCAGGTCGGCTGCAATGCTGAAGCGGCTGAAGCGGCTGAAGCATCCAAGCACCAGAACTGTGACGCTTCGATGCATTTCCGGCCATGTCTCTCGGCCTGGCCTTGCTTTGGACTGATGCTACCAATGCCAGGGCCTGAAGGTCTTCCAGGAATCAATCTAGCTGCAAAAAAAACATATCCTCAAAATCCTCAAAAGCTGGCTAAATTGACTAAGAATGCCTGAGCAATGTTGTCTGATATCTGCCTGAATCAACGGCTGCACAGCTATCATGCAGCAAATGTTGATCCCATTCCCTCTGCGGTACAATCATGATTGGGTGTTGATGGTTGCAATCTCTCTACAATATAGGGATTTCATGGGATTTCTATTGGACTTCATGGTTCTCTGCTTTCAGTGCCTCTCATGGAGCCCGAACAGGCTAAAGCTGGAGAGGACGATGCGCAAGTGGCCCCTCAAATCCCCTCAAATCTGCCCTCGTATTCCCACTTAAGCTTGGAGGCATCTTTCAAAGCCTTCTCTGTATTCAAATCGTCAGAGACCACTTTCAGGATAAATGGCGTAGAAGTCCTCAGGTATCTCAGACATCCATCCACCCATACAAGCACTGGCAAACGTAAAACGGTGAAGATTACACCATTGTGCAAGCTCAAAAACACCCGTACATTCTTGGCAGGGGGGGGCACTGACCATATAATTGCTGACCGTTAATGTCTAAGACGGTCTACGCGTCTAGGTGTCATGCCTCTTTGCTGATTTGCAGGCGAAAACAGGGAGGGCCAACAGTCCAGACCATCGGTGTGACTTCAAACTGTGGACATTGTGAAGGCATATGCATTTCAGTCCACAAAATGCAAAGCGTCAAGTTGGGTTTGGGCTCATCAGTGATGAAGGCCGTCCACATGATGCGGACCTGCCCTCCAAAGCCAAGGACTAGCACGAACCTCAGGTCATTTCAGGTCAAGGACACGCAATGCTGTCCCTTCATTTTGTTGGGTGGGCGTTTAGTTCGTTATTTCAGGGCATCTCTTCATAGCCTTCCAGACCAGTGCTCAAGAGATTGAAGTTCGAACGCAAACCTTTGTATCCTCAAGTGCTTTGCACTTACTGACTGATCGGCATGTGATTGATAACATGCATGACTGACAATGAACACTTTGCAATCTATTCATTAATCTCTCTCTCTCTCTGTGCTATACATGCATATATAATATGTGTGTGTGTATGCCATATACACTAATTAAGTTGTCCTCAGAGCATTGCTTCCAATGCTGTGAAACCCAGGCCATTCCAAGCTGAGGAACTTGCTCTGCGGGAAGCATGGTGGAACCTCACACAGAAGCCACCCCCATAAGCACACAGCTCGTCACAGCTCTAAATATGGCCATTGGATCCATGGGCAAGTTTGGGCAACCCGGGCTGCGCCTCGCTACACTAAACAGATCTAAACAGGGAAGGCACTCTTGCAGGGGAGACTGTTTGGTCAAGGACTTAGGCAGCTCCGGCAGAATATCGTCTGTTAGGGGACACTACCAACCCACCACCTTCGTCCACCAAATGGGTTGCACGAATCTCTGTTGCAAATCCGAATGTCTCAAGTCACTACAACGCCAGAACAACAGTATCGGCAAGAAGGATCTTTCCTTGCCTTTTGCCCCTTTATCATGAGGATGACTGAAAGACATTGGAAGAGTGCATGCCAACTCTCTCAAGTAGTGCCGACATGTGCCGACAAGCTGTTTTCACAGTATAGATGCTATTTTCGGCTGGAGTATGCTCTGGCGTTCTCCCGCGCCGAGTCACCTTATGCTCCATGGCGAATCGAAAGCCCTCTGTTGCAGAAACCATCCCGACCACTCGCTCGGCGAGCTGCAGACGTGATGGGCATTTCAGGGAGGAAAGTTGACTGTCCAGCCAAGCCTGCAGGCCAGATTCGGCCAAGCAGAAGTCACCAAGTTTGTCTACCCAAAGGTGCTGAGAAAAGTTAGGGTTCTGGCATATGCCAGTGGGACTTACTGAATGTTGGGGATTCGTGGGGTTTACATGACTTATTTATGTATGAAGTGCTCAACCCTGTAGATGTGGGGATGTTTGCAGGTGGTGCGTTAGCTTGTGCTCCAGAGCTGCTAGCTAGAGGAAAACAACAAACTATACGTAGTTTTATTATCCTTGCATACCCCTCCATGTGTGGAAGAGCTCCCTGACCTCCATGACGTAGTAGCCCCTACAAGTACTTTCTTGTCACAAGGAAGAATGATCAAAAGCAACGCCTACTCGTACGCCAAAGTCGGCTGCTATTCGCTCACAAGAACTCCTAATCCACTTCGATGATCTTCGATGATCTTCGATTGCAATCCACGTTGGGGCCCAGTTGGGGCGGATGTCATTCCTCTGGTCCCATGCCCTGGTGTCGCCAAGTGGCCTGGAGCCTTGGCCGCACATGAAGACCCTTGGGGATGGCTGGGGTAATCGAACCCAAGGGAGGAAAATGCTCCTTGTTTGATCCTTGTTTGATCCTATCGGACATTCGGATTTGCATTGCCATGATATTGGAGAACCGCAAAATCGACAAAGATCAACAAAGCACATAGAAAGACCAGCTGGTGACACAATCTCATGCGCCTGAACTTCTTTCATGCCTCAAGGCACCGAAGCTGTTCGTTCCTGATTCTGCAACAGTTGACTATGTTGATGTTGTCATACCATGACTATCCATGAGCCATGACTATTCATGACATTTCATGACTATCTATAACTTACGTATGCTCTTCGCATCCACCAAAAAACATCCAAAAACCAAAGCTGGTCGAAGGAGCTCTTGAAAAGTGGCGTCCAACTTCTCTTTGTTCAAGTCTCCACTGGGCAAAGCACTGGACCAGCTGGAGGGGTCTGATGCCGTGGGTGTCACCACCTCAGAGGCAGAAATTCATGGCCCAAGAGGAGACGGGCTGTGGATTGCTGTGGTGTTCAAGGCATAAATAGCCGCGGGAATCCATGGGGTAACATTGCCAAAGCATGAGCCGCTGACTGCTTCTCTTCTTGCCTTGTTTGTCTCCATGATATATGTGGCATCGAGAAGCTAGAGCTTTAATATTTTTTAACATCAGTCCGTCGGATTTTCACGGATTATCATAGAACATCATGGACCATGGATTTTCCGGTATTTTCCGCATGCATCCAAGGTTAGCCAGGTGTCTCCTAGATTCAGACCCTCCGACAACATACTTGATCATACTTGTATGACACAAATCCGCTGATTGGGTCGATCCCTCTGCCGAGTTGAGCCAAGGTTCCAAGAGCCCGGGCTTGGTCCGCATAAAGTCTCTTTTCCGCTCCTGACACACGAGTGCCACTGCTGCCTCTAGATCTAAAATTCATGTGGCCAAGAGATCGATACAAGATGATACAAGAGAATCCGAAGATAGAAGGCAAATGCCCAAGACAATGCCCCACAGCCACCCTATCAGTCCCGAAATTTCACAACCTGCCTCAAGAGCATTGCCATCAACAGGGAGGCCGCTAGATTTGAAGGAGCCCCGTCCTGGAGCAGGGTCAAATTGCTGATTCTGATTCTGCCTTGTACGGATCTGCGCTCTTTTTGGATGAAACTTCTGGGGTGTTTGCTCAGAACATCTGAAGTATGGCTGAACACGCTGCGGCACACAAACCTTCCAACTTCCTTGGTGGAGCCACTTCCCAACCATCAGATTCCAACCTATGTGACTTCCTCGGCAAAGCCTGTGCTCCCATTTTCTGCATCGGTGCAAACCAGATCCTGATATAGCACTCTGTCGTAAGTCCATACACGTGCCAATCTCCCCTGTCACAGGAGCCCCCAAATGAATTTGAGACCAAGCTTCGCTTAAGAACTTTGAAGGGCCAGCGTGGTGGGCGCAGGGCGAGATATGCACCGAGAAGCAGCAACTGGGCAGGGCAAATGACACTGGCATCATGAGCCATGAGCCGAATTAGGCTAGATATGCATTAGATGGGAATGACACCCACACACATCAAGATTTTCTGATAGAACTCACAAGTCCAAAATGTCCCAGGTTGGCATTTATGTGTTATCTGCCTACTATGAGGTTTTGAGGGACTTCAAAAAAGTAAATATTATACATGTATATGTGAATGTGCACACACACACACACACATATATATATATATATATATATATCTAATTAATTAATCAATCAATTAATCAATTAATCAATTGCCCTTTTAATTGCCCAACCAACCAACAGCTGACTGCCCTGCCAAGGTGCTGCTATAACCACAGCCGCAGCTAGCCCCAGCATTTGGGCTGCACCGCCAGGGCTGGGCCACTAGAGTCACTAGGCCATGAGCTTCGGGAAAGGCTGCGGCCATTTGCGCATCATGACTTTGACAGCTGACGGTTTGGACAACCAGCTGTTACAACCAGCTGTCATGGCACAAAGAAGTCTTTCATGAACAACAGCAACAAGCCTTTGTGAGTGGGATTTCTCTGAAGTGCTCGTGCCTTTTGCTTCAACTGATGATGAGATATGAATTTGCTTCACTCATGTGTATGTGCGTGCGTGGTTTCTGCATTGGCACCACTCAGCGCACGAGTATTTGTGGATCTGACCTGGGTCGTTCACCTTGGTCACAGCTTTAGTTTGCATGTTTGATGCGGTTCGATGTGAGGGTCGTTTGAAGCGCTGGTGCAGTCTGGTAGACTCCCACTATCTCTTTACCTCTCTATTTGGAATTCTTTTTCGCTGGGATAGTTGTCCCCGTCTATCTGTCAGCAAACTAGAAATGCCACAACTCAACTTGCCTTGCGATCTGATCACCATAGAAATGAGATGAAATGAGAGTAACTTCATCCATATTGGGCCAAAAAGAAACACCGAATCTTTCGGCTGAGGTCACAACCAGCACCTGCAAAAGGTAGCCCGTAGTAACCTCGAACACTCACGTGCTGTAGCGCACTATCGAAGGCTCAACCGTTTTGGATCGTTTCGCCCTGTAATTTGTCTCGTCATTGACCTGTTGGGCAAACAAGCAATATATAGCAATATGGCAAAGGGATGCAAAGGGAATAACCAAACCATGTTCATGTATACATCTGTATACTGTTACTGTAAACATCTGGCCGGAAATCATAGACACTCTCGCCTGGAGGCCATTTGAGGCGAGACGCATTGTCCAAATAGGGGGAACATCTGCTGGATAAAGCGTGATACAGATTGGCACAGCAATTGGTACAGCATGCTAAAGTTTAGCTGCTAAAGCCACCTTGATTTGACTGCAAGTTCTATCAAATACCGCATGTTTCACGCGGTCTGACTGCTTAACTGTGCTGTGGATGGAGGTCTGTTTCGTGCTTCTACGGCAATATACATGGCCCTTATAAAAAGGGGGGTGAATGATGGTGAACTTGCCCAACACATGCCATTCACAAAGTGAAATTAGCAAAAAAAATATTGATCTACGGTCAGTGCTCCAAAGAGTTTTAGAGACGAAAATAACTTGCACACATTTTCTGAACATTCTCCCAGGCAACTGTCAAGGACCCGTGCCACTTCAGAATCAAAGAATCAAGGATTGAAATTCGGAAAAACAGATGATTTATGCGTATCTGCGCATCTATGCTTGTATATGCACATATATGCACATATGTGATCATGTTTGTGAAAGCGGCTCATCGCACCTGAGATTCGAAAACCAACAAGGCCACCAATGGAGGGCTCGCCTGACACATCGGAATTCTCGGGTGGCAACTCTTGTAGGAGAGATTTCCAGTATTCTGAAGTAAGGACTGCAAAAAAGCAACGAAAAGAATCCGTCCTCCGGAATGTTGCAGCATGTAGCCGCCATCCAATGAGAAAGGAAAACATCACATCATAACCAATGGCAATCGCAGAGAAAAGCATGAGGTCCAGGCCCATCTCTTTGGCGACACGCCTGAGGCAGTCATCAAGGCTTCAAACATCAGGGTTTGGATGTGGGGTTCATCGAGGGTCATGGGCAGAAATGTCCAACTATGACTTCTTTGCTATGCACAATGGCCCAGCAGAAATGTAAAGATTGAGCAGGGGAAAAACTCTCATGGCTGGAAAGGAAGAGTTGGAAACAACAGAAGAAGCAATTCTGCTGATTTGGTTTCCACAAAGCAGCCGAGACATGCCGAGACCCCATTGTCAATGACTGGGTGATGACAGTATGTGGGACTTGTGTTGAACACAGCTTGCAGGTTGCGCGAATCCATTTGAAATCAGAAATTGACTCTGTTCCTTGGCTTCCAACTGCGATAGGGTCAAGGCTGCGAGACGTCTTGGCTGTGTGCAGACCTCAACAGCTCTGAAAAAATGCAAAGGCTCAAAAAAAGATAGTTCCATAGGGCCATAGGGGAAAAATTAGTCCCAACTGTAGAAGTCACGCAGTAATGCTCCATGATCCTTCCTGTCCAAAAAGCTGCAGTGGTTCAATTCATGTCGGGAGATGAATGTTAGCTGGAAAGGCCCGCAGGCAAAGCTTAAATCCTCTCCTGTCTCTGCCATCCTCTGTCTCAGCCATGTCTCAGCCCGATAAGAATCCAGACGATGAGTTTTTCATCCCCAGGTCGTTTCGGCGGCTGCCGGCACAGGTGATAGACCTCAGAGAAGCCAAAGGATCTGAAGATCTGAAGGGTGTTGGATGATGTGGGAGAATGATGGAGAATGGCCGGATGAGGATCTGCAAATTATGAACTGTTCAATACATGTTCATGGTATCCCATGGTATTCCAATCAATTGCGCTCTCAATTTTGGGGCTTTAAGGGAAGTAAAGGGCTGATTTTGCCAATGGTTCTATTTGCATCTCACCTCTTAAATCCTGCGGAGAGGCCTTTTCCCAACTGGCAACAGGTTGCAAAATGTGACGAACACCTCCACTCCGTTGTAAGCGACATGAAACAACTAGGGCATCCGAGCATACTGTGGAACACGGCTGCTCTTGCCACAACCAGTTTCACCCTGGATACAAGTCACTCTGCGCCTCAGAAACCCAAGATCACCGGCTGTGGAATGGATGTCAAATGGGGCCCCAAATGGCTGGAAAGCATATCTCTGAAGTTTCTAAGGGTGATGCAATGATTTCAATCTGATTCATGGCATTTCATGGCTTCAGCCAGCACAATCTGCCCTCGAAGCATCCTGGAGACGACATCTAGGTGCAGGGCTCACGGATGGTCCGTACGATTTCGTCGCGGTGCTCATCAATGGGCATAACCTGCAATCAGTATGCAGGTGTGCAGCTGGGTGTGATGGGACCTATGAGAAACCTGCGACAACAAACATATTCACGGTACAACTTCGGACTGCATCAAGATAAATAAATACCTATTTTGTGAACATGAGGGGGCCACCCAGTGTGTTTGGACTCGTCTCTGAAGAAGATGCCAGATCCTGCCCACCCAAATCAGGAGCTGTCAGCACCTCCCTTTCAGGGCCAGGAAGGGGCTTCTGAACAGTAGTGGTGATGACCGCCTTTCCAAGTTGCTCCCGGGCCGCAAGGTGGAAAGCCGCGTTCGAAGGTTTTGGGTATCTTGTGCTATCTTGGGTACGCCCATGCAAAATCGGTGAAGCAACAACTGACAAGTGATGAGTTGTCGAGTTACCTTGCAGGAATCGTGCTGAGTTGCAGCAAAATGCAGCAAATGCGTCCATATCCTTCTACAATTCTGACTTGTTGCAAGTGGAGGTTCGGCAACGCATTTGCATGTGATGAATTCAACGTAAAGCAACGGTTAGATGCTCCATGGTTTCTGTGACTTGCCTTGCCTTTGTTGAGGAGAAGCTGTAGAAGCCACTGCCATCACTTCCGCCATCACCTGCCGCAGGCCCATCAGGGCAGTGCTGCACCAAATGATTTGTGGTTCCATCTGAGCGTCAGTGCCCATTCGGCAGCTGCAAGCAACACATGTTTGATAAACTTTCCACAGCATTCGACTGTATCATGTATGGTTCAGTCTTGAGAACCAATCACTACTTACTAGCAATGTCGGCTACAGTAATCTTTGAAAATGCTGAACAGCTGTGTCAACAAATGTTGCTGCATATGTTTCCGCTGCGATGTCTTTTCTGACACGTCGCGTGCCACTGCGCAAGGTCTATCCGAGTTAGCTGCCCATGACAGTAGCAGCTTCCCCAGGGTGAAGAACGAGCATCCACCAACCAGGGCTAGCCCCCCTTTGGTCGTCTAGAGCCGTCCAGATTTTCTTATCAGTGACATTCTAGCTCTGTGATGGTATGACCACAAAAAGTCAACAAGTGTATTCATTCATATCAAATCCTTTCAGTGGTGCAAACAGGTTGCATAACTTGAAGTTTCACCTTGTGTGTCATCATGTTTCATCATGTCTCATCGGCTCGGGGTCCAGTCAGCCGGTTTGAATCACACCTCCATGATGAAAAAAATGGGTGCTGCGTGTGACCACGTCGCCAGCCTGTTGGGCCGAAGGCGATTCACTCGCATTTGCGAGGCCACCGCTGAGGCAGGTGCTCAAGGTGGAAAGCGATCGGGTCCAGTGGATGGTGTGGTTGTCGATGGTTGTCTATTTATTCCTAGTGGTTTTATGCAATATAATGTGGTTATGTTTTTTTCCTGTTTATTTTTGGTGAACAAATGTCAACAAGACGAACCGAAGCAGCTGGAACAAAAGGAAATTGTCTATTGCTGCATGTGTCGTAAAAACATCTGGCATCATCTGGCATGTCCATCCCTGAAACCTTCGCAAACTAGATATTGCAACAGCCACAGGGCAAGCATCTGTCATTTCGCTTTGTGCGCTTCGTGGTTTGATTGAAGCGATGGTAAACAAATACCACAAAGCTGATGGCAAGCGTAAAATAGACCAGCACGCCATACCTGTCGCATTGGTGTCCAAATGGGGCTACCCTGCGCTGACCATGGGTAACCTACCCACCTTGGAGAATTTATGGATCGCGGAAATTGTAACCAACATCTATGAACAGAAAATGAGAAAATGATTTGCCATGACCTGGCCAAGTTGCCAAAAGTATGTATAACCTTCTTCCTCCAATAGGAATGGGATTGTCGGCGTCCCTGACGTGTTCTCAAAGTTCATGCCATACACCTGAGATCATGAACTGAATCTCATGTGGCCAGTTGGACCTCATTCTGGCGGATTTGAAGCTCTATTTCCAACAGTCTCATTCAAACGAAGATGCATGAGGGAGGAATCTCATGGGATGTGACAGAATAGCAACAAGATGATTGACCTCCAATCAGATCAAAAAGGCAAGTGGCCGAGGACATAAAGGTAACTGGCGTGAAGATGGTGGAGCCAACCGTAAGGAAAAAAAGCATGATATTCATCTTCTTCGCCTGGCGGGGAAAGAGTTCCCCAGAGCATCACTTTGTTTCAGAGCTTAGACTGGCACTGTCCAAAGTCCGGAGTAGCAAACGTCGTCAGTGTCAGGTTGATTTCCGTTCTGGTGTATTTGCTCATGACTTACATGTGCATATAACATACATATATATATATATACAGTATACAAGTGTGTCATTGTATATGTTATTATCTGATATCATCTGATTATGTCCTCTTCATCCTCTTCCTCTTCTGTTGGCTCCAGCCTGCGCTGCTTGCTCATCGTGCTGCATCTGAAGCTCCTCTGCTTGTCCTCGCTCAATCACTGCCTCGTGAGCGGACTTCAGGGCATCACAGCGCTCCTTCATCTGCAGCGTGTCCTGTGCAGGATCACTGCTATCAGGGCAAGCGATGGATCCCAAGACTACGGTGTACAACATTAATATATGATTATATGTGCATGTAGTGTATATCTGTATTATATACATATATACATGTATGTATATGTATCTATGTGTGTGTGCGCGTGTTTATTCATATTCATAGTTCTACTGATTCTACTGGTATCTACGTGTATATTCACATGTATGTTTAAAAACACAACTTATTCGTTGATAATTATGAATTATGTATCTCAAGAGAAATAAAGATAATTAGGGGAATCAGCTGGTGGCCTAAACAATAAGTTTGTTCTGCATGACCGGAAGCTTTGCATCTTGTAACTCCACAGAATGAAGCAGGTATGTAGAGGCTTTCAAGTGGCTGTCAGCTGTCAGGCTCCTCATAGGCTTCCTCCAGGTGCTCTGCACCTCAGCTGCTTCTGTTGGGCACCAGCATCACATGGCCATCACATTAAGATCATGTTATCCACACTTTGTTCGAGCAGAAAAATCTGAAAAAATATGGAACAATTGTATCATGTGACACCTGTGCTGGAGACACGTCTGTGAAAGGGAGCGCTCGATGGACTGCCATTCGGAATCATCCTGTGCCCAGGCACAATCCCTCCAGTAGTCTGCCGACCCTGTCGTATGTAATTCCTTGGGCCAAGGCTTGGCCACTGACACCAAGACTGCATCATGTGACGTGGCTGCTGAGGGATATGATGTACTTGGATATACTTGGCATAAATTGTTGAATTAACTTCATCACAGCCGCTATATCATAGCCATGAAGGGTTACTTAGGCTTTGCTTGAACAACAGCATGTGACAACAGGCGTGGTGACGTCCTGGCTCAAGCGGCCAAGACTGCCACGACCGGCCAAGACTCTTGATATTCACTCGCCCGGCGTACCACCCGCTGCAGACTCCGCAAACGGCGCGCAACGATGGCCAGTTGAAGCTGCGCTAGGGAGACTTCACCCAAATCCAAAAGGCTTCGATTGCCCCGGATGCGTAGGTCCTGTCAGACGTCTGTAGACGTGACTCAGACGGTTAGGTAATGCTTGACATAGAGCACATACATAGCTCATGCTACAAGACACTGCACTTCTTGGATTTCCTGATCCTTCGAAGCTTATTCTGATCATCAGCATCATCAGCATGCAGCATGACATGGTCCAGTCTGGTGTTCTTATCATATATTCACCACCTTTTGATACGCTCCTCTGGTCTGAATAGACGGTAGTAAATTATATACCTCCTCGGCCTCTTTCTGTGTTGGGGGCCATAGCTACCCAGGATCTATTTGCAGAATACTGGGAACTATTTATAGAATCCCAGGATCTAT
>BGPT01000742.1:7608-33381 GCA_003297045.1 Symbiodinium sp. clade C Y103
TATGTGTATGTGTATGTGTATGTGTATGTGTATGTGTATGTGTATGTGTATGTGTATGTGTATGTGTATGTGTATGTGTATGTGTATGTGTATGGATGGATGCATGCATGCATGAATGCATGCATGCATGCATGTATGTATGTATGCATGTATGTATGTATGTATGTATGATATGTGTATATCATATAAAGTTGTATGCACAATCTACGTGTAATCATCTATGTATAATGGTCGTATAAATATGTATAGATTAATAGATGACATATAACTTAACGATAAATGTTTGTCTATGTATGTATATATATATATATGCTGTATAATATCTATATATATATATATGATTTCCAAATAGGGATGGAAAAGCAATGAAACCCTGGAGATTGCCAAATTTCACTACTGGGTTGAGGTGGCCTTCGGTCAACACAGGATCCAATGGCCTGCCAAGCTGCTGCTTTGCTGCCACATGCAGAGGAAAAGTGTAGCTGTCAAAGAGGAATCCACGCCTCATGGGTCTGAAAGGTTGCCAATTTGTGGCCTTTCGATTTCATCAAATAGCCATGGAAAATCATCCAAAATTCGCCATTTCCCATGGCTATGTTGAATAACCAGAGGGTAATTGGTATCATTGTTTAAGAATGGGTAAAATCTAAACCCATGTCTTGCGCATATATTCAATCTGCTTGGAACATCTTGTGCAAACACGTTTCAATTTTCTCGCAAGGAAACAACTGAGACTCCGAAGAATTGCCCTGTGAAAAGGAACCAAAGTCGCCTTTTGATCGGGTACAAAATGGTAGAGCCGTCCTGTACACAAACGGGTTGTTTCGGGAAAACGTGGAAGCGTAAATTTTGAGGTCAATGTCCAACCATGAACTGCAGAACGTTCTGCTTGGTGGTCATCCCCAATCTTAAGAAAGCCCCACTTGAACCCCCTCCAAACACCTTGACGTTGTCCTTTCCGGGGGTTCGCTAAATATCTCATGGCATCTCATGGCCATTATCATCCCGCCGATTCCACCCTGTGTTTGCCATTCTCAGGTGGACCTTGTCGTTTTTCGGAGGTTGACATTCTCAGGGTCGAAGCCATGGCGAACGAGGAAATTGTAGATTTTTACCTGAGCCCACAGCACCATCCCCTCTTGGTTGAGGGAGTTATAATCCCTGGATTTTGCTCATGATGGATGTGGTAGACCCAACAATAATCCATCCCCAAAAGAGGGTTGGGATGGGTTGGGTATACCTCTATGACTGGGATGATGTAAATGACCCCCAATCCATAATCCCCATGAAATCATTTGACATGACCCAGCAACTTACATCAAGCCAAAGGGGTTACAATCAGTCACAGTGGGTATTCTTCACCTTGCTCCCCAGGAAGAGAAAGGTTCCCGAAGCTAAGCCCGACAGCTACTGCCAAGTAACATCCTCGTTTAAGCTGCAAATGCGTTTGTCCGGGAATAGCATGCCCCAAAAGCCAATGGATTTTGGGGGGTATCCCATTTTTGGACCAACCAAAATGTCGGCAGTTCTCTTTCTTTGAACCAGGCTCTTGGGGTGAAGAGTTCTTCTGGTGTCTCAATGTCTCAATGGTCATGACACGCATACCAAGCAGGTTTATTACAATCACAAAGTTGGGCTTCACCTTCTGGTTTGGAAACAGGGAGACCTCCTGGATTCCACCCGGACCCACGTATCAACAACCACCATGGCTAAGCTGCGCGAGAATCAGCCACTTTCTGCCAATTTCGTTTGACCTCAGTCGGCTCTTTGAGACGCGGTGTTCTTCTCGATTCATACTACCTGAAGGATGAAGTAAACTGAGGATGAACAGCTTCAGTCTATGTCTATGTATATGAATTCCCTGTACAATGGAGATGATAGGTTCATCTTCGGCTGGGTCTGCTTCAAGGCCAGCACCGGCCAAAGAAAGCACGAAAATTGGATGATCTCCCCCTCCAACCATGTCACTTCTCATCTCATCTCCGTCGTCTCTATCATCTCCATCTAGCTCGGGTATGATTAACACCATTTCAGATCATAATTTCAACCCGGAAATTCAGGTGCTTTGGGTTGTACTTGGGGGCTTTGAGAAATGGGATGCCTTCCCAAGCACGGCCAACTGGCCAGTGGCTCTTTGGGCTCAGCCCCAACACATGGCATGACATCCCCGCTGGGCTGGGTCGAGTTTACTCATGCTGCCAGTTCCTTGCGGCCATTGCAATCCAAAATATCATGGCAAAATCCATGAGGTCATCATCAAAAACAACATGTTGTTGCTGGCAAGTTCCTACGAATGAAAATTCCGAATTTGCCACGTGTCATCATTAGTATGCTCATATGTTGATCCTGGTTTCGTGGGTTTTAAGCTGGGAATGGCTGACAGTTTGCACACCGGAAAAACTCCATGTTTAAAGTTTAAGAACGGTAATTCATCAAAATTTAAATCGGCCATCTATACCATTGCCAACTGTTAGTCATCACCAGAGGGTACACGCCATGGGCCCCATCAAGGCCAAAGGACGATTTTGTCCGTGGTCATCGACTGCTTCTTGTCCTTCTTCTCAAGTTGCGACCTGCACTTGACAAGCGACTTGGCCATGTGAATCATTGAGGATCATGGAGATTTGAGGTATCCATAAGGGCGATAGATCTGGGTATATTGGGGACAATGAGCATGTCATCGGAATTGAATAGATATGATATGATTGATGTATATTCATGGATATTCATGGATATATTGGGATAACGGATCAACACTTCAATTTGTTGGCTGTTGTTGGCTGAAAACCACGGTGTGCACTGCTGAAACTGGTGGGTTTCTTCCAAATAGTCCATTCATCCAATCAACAGTGGGACTGCGCGGGACCAGAGACGGCCCTGTCCTGTCTTTGTCTTCCATCAGTGCTACCGTGGAAGCCTGGTCCAAATCGACTGACCAAAATGGGTCGGATTTCGTGGGGTACACCCGCACATTTTATGGCCACTGAACCGGGGAACATGATGATAAGTTTGATCAATTTTGGGGGTACCCTGTTTTCAGACAAGCCCAGATTATTTTTTTAGCAAAGGATGCGGTGTAGTCATCAGTAAAACAGACATATCAAAGTTGGAGGCCCCGTTTTTTGTGAGGCTGTGATAGGGGGTATTTATACAACTGGAACCCGGTGCTGAACAATCTCTGTGGTCATGATGATGGGTCCGCAGTAGGATACCAAAACATGGAAATGTATCCTGAAACTTACAAGAAAAATGTGGGCCCCTGAGCCTCTGAGCCTTCAAGCGTGAGCCATATCTATGGGTCATCCCGGATTCAGTCACAGCTGCTTGGAACCGCTCTTCTGTTCTGATTCAGATTAGGGGGTCATGAGGTACCCAAATATGGCCTGCCAAAAGGCAACGATGACTGAAGCACAAGCCACAAGTGTCAAACAATGTCAAACATACAGATACATGATCCAAAAGAGTTGTCCATCCGTTTTTCCACATATTCTTGCATGAATTACCCCAAATGTTTATTAATTCTATAGATTGTTTTTTCCCCCAACACTTCCCCATCTATCAACCCAGGGGAAGTTGAGGATTTTGCGTGGCATTTGAATTTGACTCTTCACCCAGTTCACGGAGCCTTCATCTTCAACCGATGTGCAGCAACCGAGAGGTTTGAGCCAACAAAACTGGCTGCGATAACGTCCAAAGTGCATAACTTTGGGGTTGAGCCATTTCAACAGCGGTAGCCTTGGGAGATACTATACTATCTTGCATAAATTACCCCAAAAGTTGAAATTACATGTTAGACAGCTTGTGCCCCCGACACTTCCCCACGAATATCTATCAATCCAGGGGAAGTTACCCCTCGGGAATTCCTGTGGCATTTGAGTCTTCACCAGGTTCACCTAGCCTGCATCTTCAATCAGGGAGATGTACAGTTACAACCGAGAGTTTTGAGCCAAAAAAGAATCTATTCTCACTAAGTATTCACATATGCAGGACATCACATGTCACCACGCAGGAATTTGGTCTCCATTGTCCTTCTTATTACTTTAGATTCTGCTCCCCTTCATTGTCCAAAAGTCTAGCTGGCCAGCTAGTGGTGAGATTTTCCTGTGGCTTGCAATCCTCGCTGTTCTTCGCTTTTGGTGTGATTGTTGCTCTTCTCATCACTGCTACTATTGCTACTGCTACTGGCCTTCTTCTTGGTTCTCTCCATTTCCTTCTTATCTTTGATGCGTGGTTCCTTCCTGTGACGATTCTTCTTGGTGCTTCTTGGGAGTTTGTGCTTGTGTCTCATTGTCATGTTTGCTTCACAAAATTTTCCCGGCTAGTCAGCTAGGACTGTAGGACCAGTCAAATGAATGGTTGATATAGGGCCTATAAGTGCCTATAAGGGATGACAGATCTTGTTCTATGATCAAGCCCCCCTTTTATTGGAAAAAGTGATACGCAACAAGCGCTGGTGCCACGTTTTATCGCCGTCGGCTGAGAACGTGCAGAAAGGAATGCGTGAATGACAAAAACGACGACACGCAAACTTGTTGATGGGTGTTGATGGGTTTGTCACGACATCCGAAAACAATGCTATGAAATCACAGGAAAATCATGAGAAAAGAAGGTTTGATGCAAAACACCGAACATACGCGGAGTTCCCACAATTCTTGGACAAACTCTTCATCAAACTCAAAACTCTAAAGCGTGGAGCGCACTTTAGCTGAAAGACATCCTTGTTGAAAGTCGCCTGAGCTGCTACAAAATCCACAGCACAACCACACTGACCACAAAATCGATGTTCTCAGGCGTACAACAGAATCATTTTGTAAATGTGTTGTTCCAAAACAATTAATTGAGCCTCTGGAATGCGCAACACTACAATCAAACAACTTGAAATCCAAATTGCCACTAATTTGTGTGTTTGCTCTGTGGAAAATGTCATGGGGCATGGGGATGCCAAAACGGCAGCTCGCGCCTTTAAAAATCTCAGCCGTGCAAATTGACCTCGACTTCATAAGTCCCAATCTGAATGCCAGCTGACCGCAGAATTCAGGACTCAGATATCTGTAAGATGCACTTTTTCCTTTGATCATGGATCACCCCAAAGGTTTCAGAGGTCCAAAGCAATGTGCTGGCAGCAGAGCAACTGATGCAGCAGCGGTATCAATCACAAGAAGAACTTATATTGACCAAACGACTCCTTCGAATGGAGAGTCGGCAACCCTATCTTGTTTAATCATGTTCAATCGGTTTTGTGCTTTTTGCCACGATGATTGCGATCCCATCCAATTGTCCAGATTGTCCTGAATCAAACAGAAGCCTCCAGCTGATATCCATGTCACGCTGAGGATCTCTAAGATTTGCCACGTGAGGAATATTGTACTCAGTTTTACATATAGGTCATAGGGGTATCAACCACATCACATACCAGTCCGGGGGGTTGCAAAGTCCACTTTGTGTTTTGTTTCCAAGTGGTTGATCGCTCGTTTCTGGCAACATGTCTTGTTCCTTGAGGGGGGACTTAAGCAGATCCAAGGAAAAAGATTGTGCCAGGAGACGCCGCTCTCTGTGGATCAATTGGCATATGACAGTCTTGTGGCTGATTGAACACAACTGAAGTTTTTTAGTGGCTATGTATGACGATTAATATGCGTGAACAATTCACACAACCAAAAACGGATTTAAGATGAAGCTGTGGTCAGTGTTCACCATCCTTCAATGTGCCCAAAGGCTCGACGTTCAGATCGGGATGTGATCGGCTGGTCATGCGAAAAAAGCTATTGAACTGAGAATCAGATAAGACTCTGCTGCAGAACATGCCCCGAAAAAAGCTCAATCCTAGTATCCTAAAATATCCTAAATCCCTCTCAATCGAAATCCTGCGCTGCTATGCTACATCACTACATACATGGCTGCAAAGACAGTGAGGATTCGGAGGTCAAGAGTGAGATGGTGAGCCATAGGCCACAGTGGTGAAGCTTTCGAGTTATCTACTAGCGCGCGCAATTGCTTCTCCTGGACGGATGCCGAAGGAGTGAACAAAGTCAATTTCTAGATACCTCTCAAAAGCAGGTTCGATCTAGATCTCAAAAAAATCTGGCCATGCTATGAAGAACATATCTTGGTATATGCAGAAGTGTTCATATCTGGGCCACCAGAGGTCGATAATCTGGTCATCTGCTGTTGCAACCAATTCTTCCGCCATGATATCAAAGAATAGTTTGTCTCTGTAAACCCCTTTCTCGGGGACGTCGTTGCTTTTCAGTATCTAATCTTTCGCGCAGACCCCGTGGTTTGCCCGGAGGGCAATCCACGGGGTTTTTGGGATTTTTTCAACCAACCATCAATCAATAGAGGGGTTTCATTTACAACTACGCATACTTCAATTAGGGTTTCATTTAGGGTTTATGTAAGTTATCATAAGTTATAAAATCCCCCAGCCCCATGGAACAACTACGCATACTTCAATTAGGTTTTCATTTGGGGTTTATATAAGTTATCATGAGTCATCAAATCCCCGGCCCCATGGAACAACTACGCATACTTCAATTAGGGTTTCATTTAGGGTTTATATAAGTTATCATAAGTTTTAAAATCCCTCGGCCCAATGGAACAACTACGCATACTTCAATTAGGGTTTAATTTAGGGTTTGTATAAGTTCTCATGAGTTATAAAATGATATATATCATGATATACATCATGTATCACATCATGATAGACATGATCTTGACGTTGACGACAACATCAATTACGAGTCACGGGCAAACCATAGGGTCTTGCCGTAATCTTTGGCCGGGATAAAATGCATCTGCAATTTGGATCAATTTGGTGGTAGATGTTTGTCCGCCCCATTTGGAGTTTCAATCCATTGGCATCATCTTCCTGCCAATGCTTTGAAGTCAGCTACTTCTGGAATTGATCCATGGATGTTCTGCAGCGCAAGGAGATGCAGCTGTGATTGGATCCAGCGCAAAAAAAGTCCTTGCTGTGACTCAAAACTCGACATGTTGGACACGATTGGCGAGTGCAACTCAACTGTGGCCGTTCGCCCTCCAGGCAGCCTGGAAGGGTGGGGAACAGCTCCGTTTTTGGCAGAGGAGTTTCCTCATGCTCAATTGGAAGTAATTTCTCCAAAGATGCAAAACAGCGGTATTGAGCAGCCAGATACCTGCGCCAGATACCTGTGCACCTTCAGGTGGACAGGTACTAACCCAGGTCTAGCTACTAAATGTGGTCCCTCGCGGCTGCTCTGGGTCGTTGCAAGCGACACAAAGCAATTCTCCGTCTCAAGGACCCAAAATTAGAACATTGCTTGACCATGCCATTGGAGATTCTCAGATGGGAGGACCACCCTTGGCATGGCCAAGAATCGCTTCAGCTATGGCATTTATATACGCATTCAATCTGTGTTTTTACCCGCTTTCCCATGTCCACCCAAGCCATGCAGAACTCCGCAACGAACAGCCAAACGTCACATCTGTGTTTAGAGACCCATCACATCAATCTAGCTGAATGATAGCAATTCACCAATCTGAAGGGTTCAGGATGGAGATAATTCCCCTAATCATCATTTACAAACGGTAAGGTCCGAATAATTTGCCTAGATCAGCAACGCAGATTGAATCATGTGGCCCCATGGGGATGGAGGGTCCCTNTTCCCCTAATCATCATTTACAAACGGTAAGGTCCGAATAATTTGCCTAGATCAGCAACGCAGATTGAATCATGTGGCCCCATGGGGATGGAGGGTCCCTTGCGCCGAAAACGGATCACTTGCGCCGACATTTACATATGCACTTGAGGAACCCTCTCGTCCGCACAGATTCAACCAGTTAGGGTCTACTTTTAGTGGACTGTGGGAGGACGTGGGAGGGACATGGGAGGGACATGGGGGCTTGGCGGGGACTTGGAGGAAGTTGGGGGGCATCTTGTCAACACATGCAGCTATCGAATGTGCCTATACAACACTTCACCATGTACAGGTGCAACCATCAGGGTCTATTTTTAGGGACATGAGGGACTTGGGGACGACAGGTGATTTTGGGTCAAGTCGAAAAGGACCTGCACAGGCACAAGCGAGCCGATTCCGCAGGCAAGCAACACCGCAAGCGCCTNAGGGACTTGGGGACGACAGGTGATTTTGGGTCAAGTCGAAAAGGACCTGCACAGGCACAAGCGAGCCGATTCCGCAGGCAAGCAACACCGCAAGCGCCTTACAACCACAGGTCATAGCCGGCCTCCCAGTCACTTTCCCTGGCAGGGATTCTGTGGTGAGCAACATCTAAGGGGGAGCTCCAGAAAGAAACCACAAAAGGCCATGGCATGGAAATGGAAAATCCGGACTTCAAGTCATGTTTCTTGTTCATATTTCTTGTTCGTGTTGTTTGTTTATGATTCTTGTCCATTACATGTGGATTTGCTGATTCTGGGTCCCAAAGACTAAAGAATGTTCCCAGCAGATTCCGGAGTCATGGCGGATTCATATGGAGCAAACTCAGTTTCTTTGTTGGTTCAATCGCCATGTTTCGCCGTTAAAAGTCGTTAAATCATGTTCTTCTTCAGCTTTTTTGATCCAAATCCTCAGTGAACTCCGGCCAGCTGGGACTTCACAAGGCACCCAGCGCGCACCTCAGCTGTTCCTTTCCGGCTGTTCCTGAGAAAGGAAGGATCGATTCGGATCGCTTCCAGTGGGGAATATGGGATGGCTCTGAGAGGGGACCAAAGTCGGACCAACTTCGTCCCTCCGAAAAACATCCGTCCTGTTCAACACGAGGCGGCTTGAGCCAAGTAGTCGGCAAGCTAGTGCTTTAAACCCCGGACCTGCTGGAAAAGGGGATAACACATCTTACCTATACAGAGGCTACTCACTACAACTAACGCTCCTAATTGTAGGGTCGTATATACATTGGATTTCAATCTGTGCAACTACTTTGGTGGTTGGAATCATAGCTAACCAGCGGATGCCACACGGTGAACTATAGTAGTTCTGTACATGCTATAGATGTGGGGGCTCTGGGGTCGGAATATTTCAAGTCTAAAAGGTGTGAAGACTGGTGTTTTTTCATAGCAATCTGTTGGATTAGAAGGGGTGTTTTTTTCGTGTTCCCCTGTTGAGGCGCTGAGGATTATCATCCCAGCTTGGGAAAGCGGGAGTTGAAGCCATCGATGAAGAGTGGTGGCATGTTACAGCATCATCATGTGGTTCACAACTGGCAAAATGCGATTTTCGTATCAGAAACTGTGTTTTGTCACTGATGTCTTGAATCATGTGGTTGGCAACTGGCAAAAAGCAATTGGGATCAGCGTGTTGGAAGAGGCACAAGTATGAAAACGACAAGCCATGCAATCACAGCAAAGGACGACGCGTCCCAACAGAAAGGGGAATGATAGAAAGCAACAGTGATGTTGATGTGGCCAACGCACAGGAGGGCACAACCGATTAAAACAAACACGTATTTAAAAGTAAAAGATTGAATACAAGATAGTATGACACGAAACTGCCAAAGTAGTGGTATTTCCAACGTGATCATCTACGAATGAAGTATCTCAAGACAATCTTGCAGGGTTTATTTAAGGCTCTGGCTACATGACCAATCACCCTTCAAGCGCCTCTGTTCCTGCCGTTCCCATACTTCATGACTAAATGTCATTACTGTACATCATGGTACATCATGGTATACCGGTGTATTCTACTGGTGTATGCCCATTCTTGCTGCGAGTTTTTTCAGAGTCGCGGCTCCATGTTCTCATTGCCGTTCTTCCCCATTGATTGGTAGTCGGGGTTCCAGACTGGGGTAGCCTCAAGTATTGGTAGATAGATTGTACACACTTTCAGGGACATGGTGTGCAAATTGATTTGCTGGAGATGTGGAAAGAACGATGTCTCAACACTTCCAAAAAACACTAAATCCTGCACATCTCGAAGACATCCTGCACAACAAAAATTGGAACTAAATAGTTACCCTCTGGTAATTTAAAAGTTTGCTATGGAAAATCACCGTTTTCTGAAGCGGTAAATCTTCCAACTAAATGGGCTACCATAGCAAAGTGTTGTACTACTGAAGCTCCTGTGGCAAGAAGGCTATTCGAGGACCTCAGGCGTCCATGCCAGATCCTTCCCACCAGCACAATTCCAAGCGTCCCATTCACCAGAGGATCCTTCTCCAATTCTTCAAAAAAGCGTTCAAAGCCTCGTGGGGGTGGGATCCTGCACGCGCAAGAAACGCGCCACCGCGCGTGATGCACTTAAAATGTTAGACTAAGAAATACTTAGCTGTGGGATATGAAACGAATCAGTAGTAAGTAAAAGTGACCATACTGTTGTAACAAATAATAACCAACAAAAATGTAGCTATTGACCAACAGTAGTGTGCGGTCAATCTTGGATTCCCTGCGAAAGAACTATGGGGCTTATCCTACAATGAAATTCCGCCAAGTTCTTGCCCGATGCAGGTTTGTCTGAAACTGGGGTACACCAAACTCTGGAGAGGTTCAGCGGTTTCCACACTCAAAATTTTAATTTTGGAATATTCCATGATTTTCCCCATTCCTGGACAACAGGAATATCCTTCACCAATGGGATGGGGTCGCCTTCAAAATTGGGGCACCAATGGATACACAAGATGGTGAATCTATGGGATATACCCTCTGGTCATTTAACATAGCCATAGAAAATCCCCCAACTAAATGGAGGTTTTAGTGGGAAATTCATCCAAAATTGAGAGTTTTCCATGGCTATGTTAAATAACCAGAGGGTATACGGTGTATGTGTATATATATATATATATACCTCTCTCTCTCTACTGTATCCCAAGAAAATGGTAGCAATGTGTTTCAGAGACACACCAAAATCATATATATATATAACCAACTCTATCATGATATTTTTCGGTGTCTCTGAAAATGGGGTATGCCCCCAATTTATGGCAAGTTTCATAGGGAAAATTGTTATGATCCAGTGGATTTTGGGGCACCCAATTTTCAGGGAGAAAATCATAGTTCACCATCCAAAATGAAGGGTCAAACAATTTGAACCATACACAGAATCTGGATGCATCATGAATATCATGAATCTCCAAGCTGACTTGTGGTGCCATGAAATTTATGGTTGCCCAGAATTGGTTGGGGAGGGAAACCCCAATATTTGGAGTAAAAACCGCCTGTTTCCTATGATTTGTCTTTTTACCAATGCATTTTGCTGGTTATATCCCCATGTTTGTTGCTTAAATGCCAATATTGGTTGTTTCAATCTTTGTTTTTGTGGGTAGATCCTGCATCACTGTGAATTCTCCACGGCGTGACGCTGTGCTTGTCCTCTCCAACTTCGTCTTCCCGCAGAGGCGTAACGAGTGCGGCGCGGCATTCATCTGCTCAAACACAGCCTTCACCTGCGTTTTTCCCATGAAATCCCCCGCATCGAAGGTGCCCAAGTTTTTGATGTGCATCATTAAGTTTCGGCTGAGGGGGGATGTTTGCTTCTGAAAAGGTCACAAAATCGACTAAGCTGCCAAAGATAGGTCCGACATAGGTCAAACATAGGTCCAATGTAGGTCCAACATTGCCACAAGATCTGCCCGAAAGGCCCAAAATGGCCCCAGCAGCCCTAACACGGACCCAACATGGCGCCAAGATCGGTTCAGAATAGACGTAAGATTGGCTGAACATTCGCTGCAAATCGGCTCCCCTTCAGATCAACATAAATCTTTCAGTGCCAGTATGGTCATATTTAAAGTGGTTCCACGAAAAAACAATACAACGGAAAAAACAAACGCGGTTTTTTTTCTTGTGTATGTCATATGTCTGTCATGTTGACAACTGTGCCAAACCCACATCGACCGGAGACTTTGGCTGGCTCCAAATTCCGCCGCCCATCCGGGTAGACCTCCGCTGTGGCGCAGTCGTAGGCGTTGCGGCTGCGAGAATCATAGTGCAGAGGATCTGCTCCAAACCACAGTAGCAGGGCCACCATCTCTGGATCGTTCCTGGGAAGCAATCTATGTGGGCCGAATAGGCCAATTCATGTATATATGATACGTATATATGCATATACATATAGATAAATTCTACATATACATTTATATATATATATATATATGTATATTATGTATATATATATATACATATGTATACATATATACATATATACATATATACATATATACATGTATACATATATACATATATACATATATACATATATACATATATATATATACATACATACATACATACATACATACATACATACATACATACATACATACATATATACATATATACATATATACATATATACATATATACATATATATATATAGATATATACATATATACATATATATATACATATATACATATATACATATATATATATACATGTATATATACATTCATATATACATTTATATGTTCATATATATATACATATGTATATATATATATATGTACATGTATATATATATACTTATATGTATATATATATGTACCTATATGTATATACATATATATATATATTATGTTTCATGTATATACATATATATATTATGGTACGTATGTATACATGTATTTATATATTTATATTATGTTACATATATATATGTATATACACATGTATATATGAGTATATATATATATGTAGATATATAAATATGTGCTTATTATAGACACGTATGAATATATATATATACACATGTATATATCTATATATATTGATATATATATATATATTGATATATATATATATATATTGATATATATATATATATTGATATATAAATATATGCATATTATTGACAGGTATAAATACATATACATATATATATACGTATATTTACATGTGTGTGTGATATGTGTATATGTAATGTGTATATCCGTCGACCCCGGCCGACAGCAAGGGGCGCGTCAGGGCAGAGAGGTTATGAAGAAGAAGAAGAACAACAACAACAGCAACAACAATACTTGGGCCTCTTTCCAGCACGCTCGCAACAATCTGAACAGCTCGGGCGACATGTCCTCACATTCAACGATTCAACCTGTGCCTGTTCCACTGGTGCGACCACCTTGGCGCATCGCCGGTGTACGAATTCCTACAGTATGTGTATATATATATATGTATACATATATATATATATGTATACATATATATATATATATGTATACATATATATATATGTGTGTGTATGTACATATACACAACTTACGTGTAATCATCCACACAATATATATATATATATAATGCTTTATACATACATATACATGATGTCCGTGTAAATTACATGTAACAGAAATGCATGTATTACAATGTACTTCCGTAATCTACTGTAAATTATATATAATCCAAGTAGGTATGAAAGATGAGGCAGCAGCGTCAAGACTTCACATCGGCCCGTTGCCAAGCCGCTGCTTTGCTGCCACATGCAAAGGATAAGTGTAGCTGTGAAAGAGGTATCTGGGGCTCCAATTTGTGGCCATTCGATTTCATTACATACTAGTAATGCGAGATAGTGGGTAAAATGTGAGGATTGAACAAATTGACTATTAAATTTTGGCCGTATACCATGCTCACAGGCACATATAAACCCATTTCTTGCGCAACCAATAAATCTGCTTGGAAACAACCAAAGTCGATTTTTGATTGGGTACAAAAATGGTAGAGCCGTTCATCCCGTACACAGACGGATTGTTTTGTAGTCAATGTAAACCATGTATTGCAGAACCTTCTGCTTGCCTTTGGCGGTCCCCAATTTTAAGAAAGCCCCACTTGAACTCCCTCCAAACACCTTGACGTGGTCCTTTCTGGGGGTTAGCCAAATATCCCATGGATGCCAGTGTCCTCCTGCTGGTTCCACCCTGAGCCACAAGTGGACCTTGTCGTTTTTCGGAGGTTGACGTTCTCAGGGTCAAAGCCATGGTGAATGAGGAACTTGCAGATTTTCACCTGAGCCCACAGCAGCGGTCATTCCATTCCCCAAACTTCCTAGAGGAGGTCCCAATCCATGGGCTAACCCAACAATAAACCATCTCCAATATTCTTGTTGTTGGGTATACCTGTTTGGGGATGATGTAAAATTACCCCCAATCCAGTTGACATTTTACATCAAGCAAACGGGGCCACAATCAGTCACTGGGTATTCTCCACCTTGCTCCCCAAAAAGAGAAAGCTTCCCGAAGCTAAGCCCCGCAGCTAGTGCCAAGTAACATCATCGTTTCAGCTGCAAATGTGTTTGTCTGGGAATAGGGTACCTCAAGAATCCTTTAGATTGTCGAAACATATCGAAATCTTCCTTCTGAATTTCAATGTTGGGTGGGCATGTCCCATTTTTGCGCAAACCCAAATGTTGGCTTTGCATCTTTCTTTGAACCAGGCTCTTTTGGTCAAGAGTTGTTCTGGTCTCTGAATGGTCATGAGCCACGTATCAACAACCATCATGGCTAAGGCACCCGAGAATCTGCCACTTTCTGCCAATTTCGTCTGACCTCAGTCGGCTCTTTGAGACGTGTTGGTGTTCTCCATTTAGACAACGAGGAGGATGAAGTAAACTTTAATTCTATATATCTGAATTCCCTGCACAATGAAGGTGATAGGTTCATCTTCAGTTGGGGCTGCTTCAAGGCCAGCACCAGCCAAAGAAAGCGATGAAAACGGACGATCTCCAAACATGTAACTTTTCATCTCATCTCCATCGTCTCCTTCATCTCCATCATCTCCATCTAGCTCGGGCCCTGGACCTTCAATAAAATCAATTCTTCATCGAAAGAAGTTGTCAAAGTGGGTGAACTACTGAGTTCCAGTGACACCGCTAGGACCAATCTAAGCACGATTCAGCTCCTGGGGCTCCTGGGGCTCCATATACCTGTATTAAGAGCACCTTCCTGGGCTCAACCACATATTCCCCACCAAGTCAGATGGCGTTGCTGGTCGTATCCCATGGTCATCCCGCTATCAGGAATCTCCACAGTTTGGTTTTATTCCTATCCATATATTGCGATATTCAGGGGTCGATAAGTCATCACGCTGCCAGTTCCTTATGAGGGTCATTGCGATCAAAACGACAAGTTTTAGCCTGCAAGTTCCTCCTTTGTAAATCAAAGTTACTATTGCCAATTGTTATCATTACAGTAGTATTCTCATGAATAACAATGCCACTGTTCATCAGCCCCAAATCGATAGGGCCTGCTGGTTGACAACCCTTTTGTGAGTGATTCGTTTCTTCGTGTCTTCCCATCTTGGTTGGTGAAATTGACATGTTTCGGTTCAAATCCTTGGCGTTGCTGGTTGATCCTGGTTGCGTGGGTTTCAAGCTGGGAATGCCTGACAGTTTGCACACCGGAAAAACTCCATGTTTAAAGTTTACAAACGGTAATTCATCAAACTAAATTTAAATGGGCCATCTATACCGTTGCGAACTGTTAGTCATCACCAGAGGGTGCCATGGGCCCCATCAAGGCCAAAGGACGATTTTGTCCGTGGTCATCGACTGCTTGCCCTTCTTCTCAAGTTGGGACCTGCACTTGACAAGCGACTTGGCCATGTGAATCATTGAGGATCATGGGGGTTTGAGGTATCCATAAGGGCGATATATCTGGGTATATTGGGGACAGCATGTCATCGGAATTGAATATGATTGATGTATATGTCATGGATATTCATGGATATATTGGGATAACGGAGCAACACTTCAATTTGTTGGCTGTTTTTTTGCTGAAAACCACGGTGTGCACTGTTAAAATTGGTCCATTCATCCAACCAATAGTGGGACTGCGGGGGACCAGAGACGGCCCTGTCCTGTCTTTGTCTTCCATCAGTGCTACCGTGGAAGCCTGGTCCAAATCGACTGACCCAAATGGGTCGGATGGAAATGGGCTACACCCGCACATTTGATGGCCACTGAACCGGGGAACATGATGATAAGTTTGATCAGTTTTGGGGGTACCCTGTTTTCAGACAAGCCCAGATTCTTTTTTTAGCAAAGGATGCGGTGTAGTCATCAGTAAAACAGACATATCAAAGTTGGAGGCCCCGTTTTTTGTGAGGCTGTGATAGGGGCTGTACATATACAACTGGAACCCGGTGCCTTTACAATCTCTGTGGTCATGATTCGATTGGTCCGCAGTAGGATACCAAAACATGGAAATGTATCCTGAAACTTACAAGAAAAATGTGGGCCCCTGAGCCTCTGAGCCTTCAAGTGTGAGCCATATCTATGGGTCATCCCGGATTCACAGCTGCTTGGAACCGCTCTTCTGTTCTGATTCAGATTAGGGGGTCATGAGGTACCCAAATATGGCCTGCCAAAAGGAGTCCGCAATGAAGGTGTCCAAAGATGACTGAAGCACAAGCCACAAGTGTCAAACAATGTCAAACATACATGATCCAAAAGAGTTGTCCATCTGTTTTTCCACATATTCTTGCATAAATTACCCCAAATGTTTATTAATTCCAGAGATTGTTTTTTTTCCCCCGACACGTCCCCATCTATCAACCCAGGGGAAGTTGAGGATTTCCCGTGGCATTTGAATTTGACTCTTCACTCAGTTCACGGAGCCTTCATCTTCAACCGATGTGCAGCAACCGAGAGGTTTGAGCCAACAAAACTGGCTGCGATAACGTCCAAAGTGCATAACTCTGGGGTTGAGCCATTTCAACAGCGGTAGCCTTGGGACATACTAGGACACTATACAGCATTAAGCAACAGAATGGTGGTGTTGAGTCTTTTTACGTTTCGCATTGTTCAAGAAGGTAAACACCACAGAGTGCTCTGCATTTTTTTGAGCCACCCATCCCAATGTGCTGGCCAAATATGATCATCATCTCGGGTAGAAAAGGCAATCAAGAGGAAGTATTTGAAGGTCCCAACCGGAGAATGTTCCAGATCATTGTCCAAACACACAAGAAAACTAACACCTGAACGCCTTAGGTTCACCGCATCAATGAGTTGGGGTCCCAGCATCATCTGCTGCCGACCCAATCGCCACGCCTGCCAGCAGCGTTGCGATTTTTCACTGGAGAGATCTCACACTTCCAAACGTCTCTGATTTCAGACGGGCAACCAACGGCAGCATGCTGTCAGCGCGGGTCTCCTCGAAAATGGTTCGCAAACGGCAGTGCCGATGTTCAACTTCAGCATCCACATTGGTGCTGAACCTCTGCAAAAACCAGCCGACTCGACGGCAGACCCGCAAGCTCAACATGCCCATTGATTGGGAAAGTCCTTTGACCCTAACAGTATGTCCTTCTTCAAATATCACAACATATCTGTACATTTCTATAATATCGGTTTCCAAACACCTGGGACCCTCGTTTCCACACAAACTCCTGATCCACCATCGACCTTGCTCCCGGACGTATCGACCCATCCAGTATAGTACACATGAATAATATAAGTTTATAACACTATGTATATATATATAATCCATATATCGATATATGGTGATGTACTTGTGTATTCATATACATACCCATTATATATATATATATGATATGGTTTAATACACATTAAGTAATGGTGTATAATGAGTATAATGCATAGCATGATCTTACATATCTATGATCTATGTGTTACCTTATAGGACATATGTAATTAATTGTAATTAGATATATATATATATATATGACATACATCTGGAAACAACTTTGTACCGACTCCATGTGACCTCCCAACCTCCCACTCTTCAGCACCGGACAGGCTAGTGAGGTGCAGCATGTCGAGTGTCTTCACCTTTTTTTAGGCTTGGCCGAATGGCCGGTCCGCTGCTGACCCTACCGTGTCATCAAACATGGCTGAATGGAGGTTATTAACTAGGAAAATCCTCTATACCCTCTGGTAATTTCACTTTTTGCTATTGAAAATGGCTATTGAAATAGTGGATTTTCCCATAAAAATTGGTGGATTTTCCATAGTCATGTTGGTTTACCAGAGGGTGGTGGATTTTCCAAATGTCAAAGCATCGCTTTTGATGAGCTCTTCCGGCTCTTCCCCAAGAAGTTGACCATGAGGTGCCTGGCCAACTTCCACATGTTACCCACAGTTTGCTATGGAAAACCCATGTTTATTCACTGGATTGGTTTAAGGGAAAATTTACAGGAAACCCCTATATTCAATGGGAAAATCCATGGTTTCCTGTAAATTGTCCCATTAACCAATCCATTGATTTATAGATGATCTACCATGATCTACCTACTAATCCAAAACTGTCATATTTTCCATAGCTACATTAAATTACCAATAGGGTACTTTCGGTCTCGACACCAACTTGTCGAATCGAAAAGTCCCCGCGGCATCCCCTGAGCAACTCGGGATGGTATTGTTACATCAGTTGAAAAGGCTGCAGTTGATACTGGTCGCATCTATTTCTGAAGAGATCAAGTTCTACTGTATGTCAGTGGAAAGTTGTTATACCAGATCATCGCATTTCATGCGTGTCACTGTTTCCACGGAGGATTGGGAAGCCACCTGCACAGACCAATGGTGGATCTGCCTCATCCGGAGGTGCTCCGATGAAAATGGCCAACTGGCTCCCATTTGAATGGTGAGAATTCATTATGATAAGTTCATATACGCAAATTCATGATATATCATGAATCATGATATTCCATATGAATCCACTCAGCGATTCTTCGATTCTTTAGTCCAGGGTTACTGCCGTGCTTGGTTGATTCGGAAACCCACTTTCATGATCTCAGGGGGACCCAAGTCGTGGCCGTGGCGAATTTCAGCTCCCCACAGCAGGGTTCATTCCATCTCCGTTGTCCCACTTTGGGACATCCAGATATTGCTATCCCAATCCTGGGACCAAAGTCGTTCCTTCAGGAAGGAAATCCAATTCTTGCCCACGTCCCTTACAGGGTATATCCAAAGGAATCCTCCCCGCAACTGCAAAAGCCCTGCTACACCTTGCAGGTATGGTGCAAGACGGCCTGGTCTGTGACCTGTCGGATACACAGAACCGTTGAAATCCGGCCAAATCAGAAGATGTTCACCAACCTGTAAGAAGACGTATATGTATATATATATATATATACAGTGAGCACATTTGGGGAGGAACTCCAACATGACCAATCCTGTATGATTCTATATTTAATCCACATTTGAGACTATGCTTTTGACGTGCCCTAGCCCCAGCCTTACTGAGCCCGGAGGTTCCAAGAGCAGCGATGCTTTTCAAGGCTAGCCGCCGATCGTCCTGGGAAATCCCCATAATGTCGATCTGTCTGAAAATTGGATGTCTGCAGTACCCCAAAGTCCTATGGTTCATCATCATTTCTCCTAGTTTAAATGCCAAGAATTTTGGTAATTCTTGGGATGCCCCATTTTCAGCCAGAGCCATCTATTTTATGTATTTTTGTTGGTAAAAAGATACGGGAAAATCGTCGCTGGGTTTTGTGCCCTCGATCCCAAGCAATCCCGGCGATGTTGTTTCGTCTAGTCGAAGGCTTCCCAGCCAGCCCTGTGAAGATCTATATCTATAAATATATGTATGATATGATATGTATATACATATATACGTGTATGTGTATATATATATATATATCTATATATATATATGTGTATGTGTATATATATATGTATATATATAATTCAACTTGAATAAATCAACCAATCAAATCCAAATAAATCATTGAATAAATATATATATATATATACAATATATATATAATATATTGTGCACATACACTATACATCTATAAATATATATATATATAGGTGGATGATCCAGCCTTCCCGGTCGTGTTCAGGTCAGTAGCGACCAAAACTTGTGTGTCGATGCCCTCCCGCTGTTTTTGCTTTTAACATTATGTAAACTATACACACACACACACATATATATAATTACATGATATGTATCTATATATATATACATGTGTATGTATGTTGATTCCCTGGTCCCCCGGTTGGATTTCTTGGGGCACTGCTCACATGGAGAAGCTGCCCCAAGAACAAGATCCTTTCGCCCCCTTTTTCGACTGCGAGTCGCGGCCCTGTCATCGAGATACATGGCTCTGCAATCACAGGCGCGACCGCTTTCAGTTGCGGGCTAAGCATTGACACCAACTAGCTACTATCCAAGCATGCCATTTAGGAATCAGCCCCCAGCTGGCGCAGCAGAGAGCCTCAGTTTTGCACGAAGACAACGGATTCCAGATCAAAGACCGTTTGAAAGTCACGAAATGTTTGGAATGTCTTAGAGACTGGGTGTGCAGCATGCAGCATTGGGGTAGACAGGTTTGGGGCACAAAATCCAGTCCACTGTCTCTGGGTTTGCTTCCTCCAGAATGTGGTCGGGAATTCAACCAGCCTGAATGGCGAGCCAGTGCAAGCCACCTTGCCAAATAAGCGTCCTTCACTACTCCGAAATGGTCAGTCAAAACTGAGCCACCAACACCAAGGCCCCATGGAATTGACAGTTTTTTGGGTAATTCAATTTTTTGGTGCAGGTTGATGTTCTTTCTGTTTGTTGCACCTTTGCTAGTGAAAATCCCCGATTTTCATTGATTAATCTTGGGTTTGTCCAAGAAATAGCGACAATAGACACTCCAAATCCATTGGTTCATCATTAATTATGCTCCCAGTGCAAAAAGAGAAACACTGACCGTAAAATTGGAGTATGCCCCACTTCACATGTCACCTAGATCCAGCATTGAGATATTCGATATGGCTTTGGCGCAAAGTGGATTGAAAAAGAAACGAATTGGGTAAATTCTCACCAGGGTCCAAAGATGGGTGTGTTTGAAAATGGATATGAATATGTATACATATATATATATATGTGTACATATATATATATACATACACATACATACATATATACTATACCCATACCCAAAATGTCCATTCACTTATTTTGAAAATGCTGATAAACTCTTGAATTTTCGGGTCACCTGTTCTTGGACAAACCTATATGACACCATGCCAATGTCCATGCCACGTCCGCTCCACCCACTTGCGCAGTTCGGGGTCCACAAATGCGCGGAAGGCCTGGTGCATTTGTGGATTTCGGATGGTTCTACCAGCCAAAAATGCTGGGTTTCTGTCTGTTTGAATTTTTACTCAGCATAAAAGTGGTTTATCTTAACAGGCAAATTCGGTGTCAATGCCAAAATGGGCTGGTGCCATTGGCAGAGATCCAATCTGAATCTTTTTTAAGCGTGTGTCTTCCAAAAGACTCAAAGGGCACTATATTGGGGCGGACAGTATGACCTTGGATAGATGCCACAGGATTGACCTGCTAGACTTGAGGGGCAGCTGCTGAAAAAAAAAAAAGCAGCTTCGTTCATTCCATTGGATGAGGCTCTTCCATCTGTGCCATCAGGATTGTCCTACCACAGGTCATAGAGTCAGGGTGCTGTTTTTTAGATAAATCTTTATGCACATAAACAATCAAGAAATCCGGAAAAATCTTAAACCCACAGCAAAGAATTTGCTGACGAAAAGCCCCTTGTTTCAAGAAAACATGAATGTACATAATGTACCCCTTTTAGTCTGACACAGAGACACGGTGACCCTACCAAATGGCTGAGCAAATCAAGTATCCAGGCTGTGTAGATTATATTATATTACATTACATTATATTATATTACATTATATTATATTATATGATATGATATGATATGATATTATATTATATTATATTATATTATATTATATATATCCAATAGAAAAACATGTTTTTCCATCAGTGAACATCAGTGAACATCGGCTCACCATCGCACCCAAATCTGGCCGCACCTTCATATGATCCCCAGAGCTGGGCCCGAAATGACTGGCGGTGTAGCCACTGAAGACCCCGCGGGTTTCGAACTCGTAATACATGGCATACCTGGCGCAGATGAGATCAAGGCACCGTTGGGGAACCAAAGCATGGAACTAGGAGATGTTGTCATCACGAGTTTGGAAAGCTGGGAAAATACTGGATCGCGATTAAGAGCCCCTGTCTCTATGGCAGCAACTCTTATCTCCAGTATGGGCAACCTGTGTCGCAGTGCAAAGATCCAGCCTGTCTCTGTTGCCATGGTGTTCAATGCCTCTATGCTCGCAGAAGGAGTCGTAGAGAACCACCTGAGTGGCACGAGATCATAGTGGAAATCCAGGGTTGGTAAATAAGGATGTTAATCATGTAGGCAAGGTGATCAATCATGATAAGTGACGACTTTTAGTTGATAGCATAAACCCCAATGACAAGCCTGTTGGAGGCTTGTGTGTTGAATGACGTGTAGGTGGACTGCACTTATGACGACGGAGGTTCTTAGCTCAATCGCAACACAGGAAATGGTTAGGAACAGTAGTGAATCCCCTAAATCAATTATTCCTTCTTATTCCATCGATTTACTGTATACTTCCTTGTAAACTCATATTTGCTCATCAATTTTATGGTGTTCTATGGTACTAAGGGGGTTAACAAAGGATTGTCCGACTCAACATCTCCCTTGGTCAGATCGGCTCCCGATGAATTTCCTGCCAAGGCACAGAACCGAGTGGTGGGTTCGCCACCACCTCGAAACCAGGCATGACCATCCGATGCGATCCCGGCACGTACGCCAACCTGGGTTGAGACGTAGCGCTCGAACGGCCGATCTTCTACGGGTGTGGAAAGGGGCACTGGGCAGAAACAATTGGAAAGGAGAGATATGTAAATCCATGTAAATCCAGCAATCCTCAATCTTTATCCACGTTTTGCCTGTTGATTAACACATATGGCAACACCCCATGATTTGTTGGTGAACTCCCCAAGTGTTTGGCTCGGTCCATCTTCCCTGCGCTCGAGTGGCGGTCCATTGTTGGCTTCTAATTGTGTCAAGGCCACCTGCGCCCAAGATGGACTATGTATGATCCGGGGGCCAAAAACATGCACATGTATGAAGATGTATATTCTATACATATATATGATATATGTGTGCTTGCATGTACATTGTGTCCATGGGGCAGTTGATTGCTAATTCTGGACAAGCCTCATGGAAAAACCCTGCACCCACGTCACGTAATCCTTGCATTAAAAAGACGTTCTTCTCATCTGGCCGAAGCCTTTCCATGAAACGGCGACTCAATTGGCATCATCTGCAAGCCAAATTCTCTGATTTCCTCCATTTAAAAAGTGTAACACCAACTACTGATCTACTACCCAGTTAGATTCATGAGTTATATATATAATTATATATATGCATAAACTTATATTTACTATAGTATGAACTATAGTTGCATATCAACATCAACTTATCGTGGCGAACCTGCGCGGTGACTTGCGCCGCAGGGCCCGGGAAGTTGATGTCGCGGTGATGCTTCTGGGGCTCCGAACCTGGCGGAGAAAACATGGAGCTTGAACCGGTGGAAACAACCAACAGCTAATTTGTCAAAAAGAATAGAGTTTGGTAAACTAACATAGCCATTGAAAATTGTGATTTCTAGTGGATTTTCCCATTAAAAATGGTGATTTTCCATAGCTATGTTAGTTCACCAGAGGGTAGAGTTTGGTGTATAGTAATCCAAGACCAATCATATGTATAAGAAATTAAGAAAGGTTGATCAACATCCATTGTAGATTGAGTTGGTGTGTATCTAAGATATGGATACAGATGGGGGTATAATTGATAAACACAATGTGGATTCAATCAAAAAGACTAGGGGATTGTCTGGGAAATTCATGGAAATATCATTGAGGTCTATGAGCAATAGTATGATAGATAAGGCTTTGTCTGAAAATTCAAGGGAAAACCCAAAATCCAATTCGGAAAATCATGTTCCCCAATAATATGGCCATTTCCGGGTATCCCTCATTTCCAGATAGATCCATTTCAGTGCGGATTAAGTTTCCAAATTTACTGGGGCTATGGTTGCATTTTCAGTTACCAAAAGTTCAAAGCCACACAATGCGTTTTTTTGTCGCCCGCTTTTGTACCCTTGAATTGGGCCTGGGATCGCGCACGAGATGGGGTTTGGGATTGAGATACCTCCCAATGGATAAATGGTTCAGTTGTGATCTCGTGTACAGCTGGCAGAATCACTGTTTTTTGTGGGCTGAAGGGGATGAAGGGGATGGAAACTGTTACCTTGTCCTCAAGGTTCAACATAGTGTTCTTGCTTGTGGAACAAAAGATAGAGTGCCTACACAGTACCTCCACACCAAAGTGCAAAAAAGAAGCTCTTGTGGGTCCAGTGAAAAATTGATGCTGGACACCCAGCCACAGTCATCATCAAAATCATCCGCCTGGTGGTGTTCGAATCAACGAAATCCGACCAAAGAAGGGCCCCACATCTTCGCGTTCACCCACATCGCTGCATCCAGCTGGGGGATCATCCAGTAAGGGTCCGCGCTTGGGACCCCACTCCGGTAGCCTGGGTGAAGCTACAGTGGCCGAAGCCGGGAGTGGATTCCGGGGGAAGGGCCCAGGAATCTTCCGTTTTTTCTAGTTAGGAAGATGTACATTGTTGGTTGACTTGTGAGAACATGCGATTTGGCCTGTCTGCACATGAATGTGTTTCTTGATTTGCGCGCAGTTTGATCTTGCAAAGTCTGCGAAGTTTGGGCCCAAAACTATTGGAGTTAGGGTATGGTTGATTCTTGAGTATGACACATTCATGAGCCACAGCAACCACTATATTCTGCTTCAAAACGATTGCGAACAGCCATGTACTGGACAGTATGAGAAAAACACCAACAAAGCTTCTCAGATTCCAACAAAGCGGCCCAGGGGGGTGGGTTGTCCTATATGGTATACTACTCTTGGGACGATTCTTAAGCCAGGCCCAGGTACAGAAACCAGTCCAAGCTGGCTCCAGAAGTAAGCCATTGAACCAGAGCCCATTGCTGCTCCTCCTGGATGCATTTTCTGACGCCAATCAATCGTCCATCAAAAATTCACCTCTGCTAATTTGACATATAGCTATGGAAGATGGGAAAAAATGGCCATTTATAGGTGATTTACCTATTCAGCATCGTGATTTTCCATAGCTGTAGGAAAACTGGAGGATAAATCTTCAGCGGATCACTGGGGCTCCAGGGCTTCGGGATTTCTCGACTTCCATGGTTGAAAAACCCATCGCAGTCAGACGTCAGTCGTTGTAGATCAGGAGTTCAAAGATGCACATCATGTATATATATATATATATAAAGACTGAATACGCACCTGAACTTTTCTGCGCATAGCAAGACCGCATTTGTCAAAACTTAAATGGAGCATATCGGAATGTTTTCTAAAAGGTTTTCCAAGGGTCTCTACACGCCTATNGAACTTTTCTGCGCATAGCAAGACCGCATTTGTCAAAACTTAAATGGAGCATATCGGAATGTTTTCTAAAAGGTTTTCCAAGGGTCTCTACACGCCTATTCCCCCCGCCATCCAGGGGGTAGGCCTGTCCCTGATATCTCCTGCCTTCAGCGCCAAGCCGCATCCAACAGGCTCAGATATCTTTTGGAAATCAATTGATTTAACCCACATCATTTCCTTTGAAGAAACAACGGAAAAACGGACGAAAACAATTCCCCTCCNATCCAACAGGCTCAGATATCTTTTGGAAATCAATTGATTTAACCCACATCATTTCCTTTGAAGAAACAACGGAAAAACGGACGAAAACAATTCCCCTCCCCACTTGAGGAGGGGGGGTGGGAGCTTAAACCAAAATGCTAGACAGAAAAGAAGGATGGTATTACGTCTTTAACCCCGGGGCGGAGTAACAAAGACTGAATACGCACCCGAACTTTTCTGCGCATAGCAAGACCGCATTTGTCAAAACTTAAATGGAGCATATCGGAATGTTTTCTAAAAGGTTTTCCAAGGGTCTCTACACGCCTAT
>BGPT01000742.1:33416-107806 GCA_003297045.1 Symbiodinium sp. clade C Y103
ATCCAACAGGCTCAGATATCTTTTGGAAATCAATTGATTTAACCCACATCATTTCCTTTGAAGAAACAACGGAAAAACGGACGAAAACAATTCCCCTCCACGTCCCCCAACTCTTCTCGGGACGAGAACGCTCAAGCATTTGTTTCCAGGCAGGGAGAGGAGTCTTCAGTGCATTAGCATATACAGTGTGAAACGGGGAAAGTTTTTTCGAGGGGATGGTCATCTCAGTGAGTACTGCTAGCCCCTCGTTGAGGTATGTACGGGCAGTCTTAGCTGCCATCCAGCGCCCTTGAAGTAAAATCTTATCCAGGGATCCATGCTGGGAAAACCAAAAGGTTGCCCCTCCCCGTCTAAGGGAATAGGGTCTAAACTCCAAGTTATCTAACTCAAGGGCCGTCAAGGCCTCAGCGAATTTTTTACGCCAGGTATGAGGAGGGGGTGCTAAACAGGAGCCGGGAGGAACTGAGCGTTTCCATTGACGAAGTCGCCGGATAACTTCCGCAACAGTAACAGTAACACTCTCTGCGGCACCCGTGCGTTTCCCTCCCTTGGTTAGCCCTAGCGAGATGACTGCAGATCGCCCCTGGTCATCTATGGTAACGTCTTTGCTACGGACTCCGAGGAGCTCCCCCGTGCGCAGCATAGCGTAGAACCCCAAAAGCACACTCAAGGCCATGGCTGGCTCCTGCTTGAAAATAAAATACCCTGCCAGTGTTTTAAGGACACGTTCTGGTAAGGGCGGGGCCCTAGAGGGTATCTCATGCACGTGCCAGGTCCTCAGGAGCCGCCACGCTCCCGGGATTGATCCACGGATCTTTGGACTAGTGTCCTGTAGTGCTGCCAAGGTATCGGATGCCAAAGCACGGCCTTCGCCGGTGGCCCATAAATGCTCAAGGTAGTCACACAGGAGACTGTCTAAGCGGGAGTACTCCCGAGGCAACACCAAGGAGTTGTGGTTGAGGAAGGCATAGAACCGGGCTTTAGCTTTGGTATAGCGCTCCCGAGTTTTTGGCTGCAAAGTAAGTTGTTTTAAAGTACCCATAGATTTGCGAACCTGTTGTCTCTCCTTCTGACTACGACCTTCTAGATGCTTTTTACCTTTGCCCATTTTTGTTGCTTCACCCGCCGACTCGGACGGTCAGCGGGATTCAACGAGGTATGGACATAGGTCCATACAGGATGAAGGTTTGCAGTCAAAAGGAGAGTGTTGATTCGCATAATAGTCCTTCGTAACTTCTTACTTGAGCTTCGGCCTCGGCTTAACGAATGTAGGACCACAAGGCTATCCGTGAGGTGCAGGAGCTTGCAGTTACATAGTTTGCGCTTCAAGATCCAATATTTGACCGAAGTCAAGATGGCCCTCATCTCGAGTTGGTTAATGTGCTCGCCAGGTGTCTTCCACGCCCAGCCAGACACTTCTTTCCACTTCCAAAGACGGCTGGGGATGCTTGACCTCAGTCTATGGTATTTGACAGTCTGCTCCGTGGTAGCTTGAAGTAGGAGGTCTTCTCCCTTGATGGAGACCAGACCGGAGAGGCGGCGCGCCAAGCCATCCTCCACATGGAGGCAAGAGCTCTCCCGGTGAATAGGAGGCCGCTGAAGAACTGACTGAAGTGAAGGGCTTCCGCCAGGGACCACCCGGTCCACCAACTCTTGAACCGAAATGTGTGGAACCACTCCCAGTCTCTCAAAGAGTTGTTTGATGAGGCAAGTCACCACGGGCACTGACCACGAGTTCCCCAGGAGGGTTTTGCGAACATCCATGACCCAGTCTGCCTTTCGCTCTGCTTTGCCCACACACTGTTCAGTGTAGTGGGCTGGGAATCCGAGGATCACTTCACGCTCCAAGACGGAAGCCACCCTATAGCCACCACTCCCGGGCTTGTATTGGTAAGGTGGGTACCTGTGCAAATCCTCCCGCCATTTAGCCAGGACTTCGGCAGAGCAAGAGTGGATCCCTGCTGGTCGGCGTCCAGGAGTTGGAGAGGGCCGGGACGTAGTGAACGTAGCCAGCCGCTGTCCAGGAGGCACAAACCACCCGGGTTGCAAAAACCTCACCGCCTCAATGGTTGCTAGGAGCTCAATCTCCCGGAGGCTGAGCCAGCCAGAACCTTCTACTGGAAGTGGAGTTAGACCATCTTCTTGGCAAATCTCCCAGCTCACCCAATAAAGGCGTGGCCTGCGGGCCAAGGAGATGCCTGCTGAGTCAACCTTGTTTGGCACCATGCCCAGATCTTCCGACATTGCCGCCCGATCCTTTGCATCCATTGATGCAACACTCTCAACAAGAACGTGCCCTTGTGCCCATGGGAACTTCTGCTTGATGAGGTTGACCACACGAGGGATCTCCTTATAGAGGCTGCTGCGAGCGTCTCGTTGGGATCCTTTCCGATCGTAGTTGAGCTGGCTCACCCCCTGACAGGGAGGCCCTGCGCCCACCAGAACAATGCCTGCAGAAGAATATTCACAGGCCCACTGAGTCACCTCCTCAGCAGTCACATCTTGCACCTTTTCTACATGGCGACTTCCAGGGAAGGCACTTTCAAGCACTCGATTGGCATAGGGGTTGCACTCTACGCTGATATGACCAGCCATCGGAAGGAGCAGGAGGTCAGCCGCCACCCGCAAGGCCCCTATCCCGTCGAATAGACCCACAGTCAGTACCTCAATCGTCTCCAACGGCTCCGGAAACTCACCTCGAACCAGGGCCTTTTGAGCGGCCACTCCAAAATCCGTGAGGCCAACCGAGCAAGAAATTCCCCCTCCCGTGGAGGAGGCATCAGACGCCGTAACTTGGGTTTCCATAGGCAGGCGGAAGTTTAGCTGCGCCAGCGGAATGAGACACATAAAGCGAACCAACTCCAGCTTCACTTCCCGAGGGAGAGGTAGGCGGACTACAGGGGGATAATGTTTCAAAGCCTCAATCTGTACCCACACTTCATTAAGGCTACACAACGGTGGTCGCCGAAACATGGTGATATAGACAAAGCCTCCTGCAACCACCTGTAGTTCCCTAAGGGATGCATGTCCTCGTTGCACCAACTCCCAACCAAGACCAAGATATTTCAGGATCTTATCAGGTTTGGCACACATAGTGCCCTCCCGCCCATCCAGGAGGGCCCCTTGAATCTCCGCCCTCATCAAAGATTGAACCGACTTCTTTGGGTGTCGAGGGATCTGCAAGTCTAAATACTGCTGCCTAAGGGCTAACTGGGCAGGGGTGGCCTGACCTTCAACCTCAGCCACCAACCTTGAGTCCACTTTACGGATTTGATCCCAGTTATCCAAGTATACCCGAAACAGCGCCCTGCAGTTAGGAGCCGGCCTGTCTCGACGAAGCTCCTGCTCGGATCCTCCAAGTTCTTCTCCCGAAAGGCTCCACCTCACCACGTTCCGGTGGACATGTTGGGCAATCCCCACGGAATTCAAAAACCCCATGGGAAGGACCAGGGCAAGGAGATGGCAATCTTCACCAACGTACTCTTCGGGGACTAACTCCGGAGGAACTGTTCGAGCAAACCCCATGAAAGGATGCCAACTCTCAGGAACCCGGAACAGATAATAAAAACATTTGATGTCTTCGCTTGATAGCATGGCCACTTCGCCTTCCTCCAAGTAGAATGCAGTTAAACCAGCAACTGTTGGTAATGTACCTACATCACCACGAAGCGAACGACAAAGTCTGTTAACCGGCACCATGTTCATGATTAATCTATGAAGTTCCAAACCAGTCTCATCGAACTCATTCTTGGACACGGCAAAGAGTCCATTTAGGAGAGGTTGATCTCCCACATGGTGCAACAACCTTCGAGGCATAACCTTACATATCCCAGCTTTGATAAGCCCGTTGCAAACTCCATACCAATCAGAATCATGAACCATAATTCGAGGGGTTCTTCCAAGGACTTGATACTCCCCCGGCAGCAAGTAGGACTCAAAGTGCTCGACATAATGACGACATCCCCCCGTACAGAAACTGGATAAATCAAGGGTCCCAACTTCTTTTGGCAGTGCCCCTGCAATGCATTCCCAGGAGAAATGTTTAGCCAACTTGATTTCCTCCCCTTTGTAGTCCACTCCAACAACATCAAACAAATTCCCAAAAGTAGTAGTGGGCACCCGTTCCTCAAACCCCCACATGGTCTCCAATGCGCCAGCCAAAGACAGAATCAACTTCTTTTGAACCTCCGTGGCCCGAAGCGTCTTGGCCCCTGAGCACCCATACAAGGAGTTCAATGCTTGAAGAATCGCGCACATCCAAGGTGCTTTGTCAGGGTGGACCCCTTCTACTGCCCCCAGCGGCAGAGGAAACAAATGATCTTCTGCCATGGTCATGGCCTTGCTATGCCGACACCATTGGAATTGCTGAAGAGCATCATAAAGGGTTCCACCAACCTCAAAAAAACATTTCCCGCTAAAAAATAGGGGCAAGTTGTCATGCCCCCCTGTACCTGAAGAATCGTGATTCCCTGCCTTCGCAGGACGATCGTGGTGCTGGCTCCTCTCATCAGTCTCTGCCGGAAGGTCCGCAGTGACATCAGCCACAAAGGGCGCATCATCATGCACGAATTCCCCAGCTCCAGAGAGGCCCAAACCTATTCGATCCGGGTCCACCGAAGCTGTTGTAGAAAGCTTCACCTCAACAGGAGTCCCTGCAGACCCACAGCGCTTCAATCCGACATGTGGCTGTTGAGTCTCCAGCAACTCCCTATCATCCACCCCCTCCCCCGGTGCCAGCAGGGGAAAGGCATCCTCACCTGACTTCTCTTCATCCTGATACCTTTGTCTACCAGTGCTGATAGGAGTCCGCCTCAACTCCCTTTGGGTTTCCCCTTCTCCGGCTTGTCGCCTTCGTTCTTCCGAGGCTCTCCTTTCGATCCTTTGGCTTTTCCGGAGCCCTTCTTGTTCCAGCCTTTAGCAGTCTCGTCCGCTCTTTGCCCCCCTGCTGATCTTGAACCGTAGGGGCGAGCCGCGTCTGCTCTCACCTTTCCTTCTTCTCGAGCACGTCGAGCTGCTTCGTACAGTTCGGGTGTCGTAGAAATGCTCACCCCCTCCCGGGGCAGGAGTTCTTGCATTTGCGACACGGTGTAATGAACACCTCCTGCCTGAAGCTCGAGAGCCTTTACGCGCTGAGAAAGCACGTCTAAGGTCTCCGCGGGGCGACCTCGAAGAAGGAGATCTAACGCATAGCATAGCGTCAACGTCTCCCGCGCCATCGGAGGGGCCATACGGCCCCCCAGTTGATGGCGGTAGTACCGCACCCACAAGGGCGGGAGCACACCCTCCTGGGTGTTCCATAGTCCTCCTTCGGCCGTGATCAGCGCCTCCGAGATCTCGTCGACTGCGGATGCCGCTAATGCCCCGGGTAGGCGACGGCCGATCACCTGAGTCTTCGATGAGGAGCTGAACAGCGTGGCGTCCCCTCCGACCTGATCGGCGCTGCTTGAAGAGCTCGTGCTGCTGCTTCCCTTCGATTCTCTGGCCTTTCGCTTCGCCAGCTTGGCTGCCTTCTTCCGAAATTTCTTCCTCACGGCTGGATCTGGGTCCACTCCTGTGGACTGAAAAAGGACCTTTGGATCTTTCTGAGCCTCTACCTTCCAATCCTTTCCTCTCCTCTGTCGGCTTCGGCTCTTCTTCCGCTTCTTCTTTCTCCTCTCGGCTTCCTCCCCTGAAGGAGGCTCTTCCTCTTCCTTCTTGCCTTGACCTCCCTCCTGAGGAGGCTGAAGCCGCCTCATGTCCTCCCTCAACTCGTCCAGCTCGTCTCGATCTCTCTCTTCCGCAGGCAGCCTCCTCTCTTCTGGGATCATGTTGCTCATCCATGCCTCCCTCTCTCGGCCTAACTTCCGGAAAGAGGCAATGTGCATCACCCCTTCTACATGAGGCCCCCCTGTGCAATCCAGGGGGCACAAATGAGCTTCGATCATCCTGTCGGCTCTGTTGGATGCTGCTCGCAACAAAGCTTCGCTCTGGGTACCCAGAACCTGGCTCTTCAAAAACAACTCGCCTTGCTTGATGGTGACCTCTCTCACCCTCAGGGCGGCACGTACCTCGGCCTCCCAGTAGCTTCCTTTCAAAACTTCTATCTCCTCCAGCTCCTTGCATTGGGCCAACGTCACTTTGCTGGCCTCAATGACCTCAGTCTCTGGCTTCTCTTCTTCGTCAGCTCCTCCAGCTGGCCTCCTAAGTCTACGTCCTGGGGCTCGTGCTGCAACCTTGGGAGCAGCAGCTGGCCTTCGAAGCTTGGGTGGCATCACCGCCTGGTGCCCCAGTACTGTCGCCTGGGCGGATCCTCACGCTGGTGATGATAGTCGCGCCTTCTCTCTCTTTTGGTCTTTGTTCTTGCCAAAGTGGACCCCTTGGCCTGGGGCTGGCTCTCTGCGCGGAGCCCGGATTGGTCCCACCCAGCCACTATCTCCTCCAGGGCCAGGTGGGTCTGGTCGGGGCGCCTCCCTTGCCGGAGGAGGCCTGGATGGGCTGCGGGGAGCCAATGATCGAGCTTTACGCTCTCTCCGGCTATGCGGGTCTTCGGACTCACTGGGATCCCTGGCCACTCCTTCTGGCCGGACTGGGCTGGCTAAACGATGCGACCTCCTTCTGCGATGGCTCCTATCACTCCGGGAGCGGCGTGACCTCTTCCGGTCTCTGTGGCTTGAACTCCTTGATCTCCTCCTTCTCCTGGCAGACTCTCTCGGGGCTCTGGATGAAGTGGCTTCTCCCCCTCCAGGAGATGGTGGCCTTTCCTTCACCTCAGCTTTGATATCAGGATGTCCTCGTGGAACAGGATGATCTCGACCACTCGCCCCTGGCACAGGCGGTGGAGGAGGGGCTGCAGGAGGTGCCTTGGCTGAGCACCCCGCGGCAGCCGGCTCAGTTTTGACACCAGCAGGAGAGTTATCTCCCAGGGGTGGTCCTAAAGGAGCCTGGACGGGGTTTGGTGCAACTCCTCTGTGAAGTTCCCCTAAGTCCTGAAGGTCTCCCACCCAAGTCCTCAATTTCTGTAGGACCACCCCCTCAGCAGCGGCTGGTATCGCTGGGCCCCTTACCAGCGCAGCCAACCGGTCTACCGTGCGGCAGACTTGGCACAGCCCCCCTCCAGCAGCCGCCCACTTATTACCGCAGTAATGGCAGGGGTCAGCTAGCATGAAGCTTAAACCAAAATGCTAGACAGAAAAGAAGGATGGTATTACGTCTTTAACCCCGGGGCGGAGTAACATATATATATATATATATATATATCATGCGCATATATATGTATATATACATATAGAGATATATATATATATATAGACAGGGTAATTGGGGTGTATATATGCAAGTCGTGAATACAGTATATGGTCTAAGTCTTTGGTTCAGCAAAGCATCATCCCAAATAGTCAGAAAACATGTTGTTGAAGCCAAAGATATTCGAAAGCACCAGAAGTCGAATCCCCATATTACCTGCGTGCGGCCAGCAGCCAGCATGTTGGTCATGTAGCCAGCCACCACCTGCCAGGTCCACGAGGATGATCTGTCACCGGTCACGTCGGCGGATGCAGCTTTGGGGGGTGCAAACCGAAGGGTTTCCATCCAATAGGTACATCATAGGTATATCATAGGTATATCATAGGTATATCATAGGTATATCATAGGTATATCATAGGTATATCATAGGTACATAGTGGTATATCATAAGGGTAAATATTCTAAGGATGTGCATCCGTCAGGTTTCCCTGCCAGGGAATCATGAAATTGTTCTATCGGCACAATGGCGAACTGGCCTCCAGGATGAGATCATTTTTCCTGGGATGGACGCTGCCGGATCTCAGCCCCATAACTTTTCTTTGCCCATCATCAAACGTCGCAATTGAGAATCCTCTATAAATGGGTTTCAATGGGAAAATAATCTATAATGGGGCATTCTCCATTGCCACGTTTGATTGCCGGAGAGTAGTATTGTCAGTATTGTTCACCTTCAAAAGTGAGCACATATATGCACCCATCGATTGGTCCCTTGGTCAGGGGTGCCTACCATGTCATAAAAACTGGAGAAAATGGCTGGCAGCTTCTTTTTCATGCAAGCAGAATTTGGATAAACTGGAAACTCACAGCAATAAAAACAAACTGTTTACAAGATGGAGTGTGCCCAACGGTTTTAAGATTGTTTTCTCCTTTCATCCATTTTGGAGCGGTCCAATTAAGGGTGGTGTATGCCGCTCATATGGGAGGTGTGTAAAATTGGGGTACCGTGTTTCACCGCAGAGTTTTGCCCACCAAAGTGATACAATTCATATCCGCCACTTTTTGGATGATTGTTAGAGTCCGGCATTTTGAGAAACCCAAAAACACCTCTGCAGGCAGGACCCCCCAACCGATAGCCAAATTGCTTTACAACTAGGCTAACGATTGGATTTGTGGTGGATCTGCATATAATATCAATATATATATATATATAATTATATATATCATGTATATGATACATCTATATCTATATATATATATATGCAATGATATGTCTGCAGTTCAATGAGTCTATGAAGCATTACATCCCCGTGTTAGATGATTCAATCCCGATTTTGTGGTATATTCCCATGGCAACTGTAAACCAACACGCCAGGCATCAAAAGCCAGTCGCTGGCCCAAGGGGCCGTAAAGGCCAGGTGCCCTTCCTGGGCCACTGGGAATGGTGAGTCATCGGGGATGGTTTATGGCTTTGTATTACCCACAGGCAATTTGAAAAGGATCATCATAAATCAAAATGGTCGGACCCCTAACGGTCCTGATTCTGTAGAGGATTCTTGTGGGGGTATCTTTGAGTGACAATCTCATTTGACGGTTGAAGCACCATAAACATTGGGATTTAATCGATTTAACAGCTGAGGAGGTATGAAACCAACTAAGTGTTTTGCCAGTATCATGATTTTTTCATCAGGATGTAGTGGGAAGTGGGATACAGGGGAATGGAGTGGGATATAGAGGGATATAGAGGGATGCAGAGGGATATAGAACCAACAATATGATATGGACTTGATCACTAATTGGCCTTGAACCAATAAAAATCGACGATCCATGGGGGAAGTGAAGTCAGTAAAAGAACATGTTGCAGGAAGTATCAAATTTGGCGAGTTCCAGTTTTATTGGATCATTCGATCATATGTCCCTATCTGCGGCTGGCTCAAGTCTGTTGGTCCGGTCGCGGTTCATGCATGTTGACACCCAGCCCTGCTTTTGAGAATTTGGCCAAACCCTGCGGGTGACTGTATGCAGTCACATCGCATTACCTTACAGATATGTTGAAACTGCATATGCAGTGTTCAAATACAGGAAAGAAAACAGAGACGCAAAATACCAACAATGATACAAAATCCCAACAGTTATCAAATACGCATTCTTTAAAAAATGATGGTCAAGTCCCTGTTGTTGATGGCAACCTCTCACCAGTTCCGTGTAAAATCACGATATCTCAAGCAGCCCAGGGCCCCTGCGCCCAGGCACTGTGCGTCCTGCGCGCAAGGGCTGCGGAATCAAGCCTTCCTGGGGGAGGTCCAAAAACCTTGGGCGATGACGCGGGTCCCCAAGGGAAATCCAGCGCTGCTCGTGGGACAAAGAAATGATCGAAGAGTGTGAACTTCAACTCGTAAGACTGGTTTTAGGCAACTCAAAGTTTGGGGCTAACATGGTTTAACCAACTACAAATTTGAGAGTTTGTGAATGGATTCTGGGGATTGAGGCAACAAAATCTGGATGTAATCATTAAATTGAGGACGATATGGCGGATATGCGTGGTATGAGTCAAATGGTCAGGCCCAGGGATCCAGGAACGTTGGCCATTCCTTGGAGAAAAGTAATCGTATTCCTCAAATACAAAAAAAAGACAGAGCCACCTACCAAAGCCTTGGATCGTTTGAAGAATATCTGACAAACTTAAAATCATCCCAAGTCAAAGATGGAAAATGCACGACTGCTTTTCAAGCACCAAGAAATGGCTCTCTGAATCACTTGGTTTGCTGGAAAGTCTTCCATCTAATATACATGTCTATTTATTCCGTCGAAAAAATGCTGATATCCAAAAAAATCATCAAAGTTCCCAACCTTCAGATTGGTTTCTCTTCAACTTTCATCAACTTTCTGATTTTCCGCCAGGCGACGCCTGCGCTTCGGCCTCCAACTTCCTAACCCACTCGGTGGGCAGCAAGCTCTCCAGGACTACCTCGGCCCACAAGATGACGACAGCTAGTAACATGGCTGGAAAATCCTCCATTTATTTATGTATGTACTTATTTATTTATCCATCTATTTACTTATCTATTTACAATATATATATATATATATATACAGGTGATTATGCATGATTTTCCCATTGAAACCTCCATTTATAGATGATTTTCTCATTAAAGCATCCATTTATAGATGATTTTCCCACAAAAACCTCTATATTTCGTATGCTTGGGGAAATGATGATGTTTTTTTTTCAGCAACGATCATCTGGACAAAACTGGGACAAATGAATAGATACAATGGAACATGCCCTTGAAAAACGTATGTGCCCGTCATTTCCCGTAGAAAAAAAACTAGCTAAACTCCCCCAGTAGTTTGTTTGAATCCCATTATATCCCAATCTTTAAAAAAAAGTTGGTGTATCCCGAAGACTGTTTCTTATCATTTCCCAAGTCATTTCCAGTCCAAAAATGGCCACCCCCATACCGCAAAGTATGAAATACTTGGATACCCAGCCCAAAGCTTTCGTGGTTAAACTCATTGAAACCATCCCCCCATCCCATCATGGTGGTTCTCATTCACTATGAAATCATTCCATATCATTTTCCCACCGATGAAAACTATCCAATTTTTGCCATCCAAACATTCTTTTGGAATACATTTTAACACTTCTAGAAATAAGTATATACATACATATCTCGTGGTTGCTTACATATCCCACTAAATCCTACTAATCATTATCCCCATGTGATCCCCATGTGTTGGTTTTGTCCCCATAAAACCCATATGTGACATGGTCATTCTTTCATCATGAATCCGATTCCAAACAAAATGCCTAATCCCATCCCCCATTTGTATTGAACACCCCAGGAACCATGGTTTAGTGAGATAAAACAACAATTTTTGGATCATAGAATGGGGGTGCTATCTGTTAAACCCCACTAAATCCCGTGAAATCACCATCGTTCTTGGTGAAGTCCCATTGAATCCCAGGATGAAATGACCATTTGTTTTATCTTGAATCCCATGGAAATCCCATCAAAACTCATAAGATGACACGGAAATCCCCAAAATCTCAGCAAAAAATCCCAACAATGAAATCCCACACAAATTGAACAAAAATGTGCCATGGAAATCCCTCCCGTCCTGTCCTTCCCGTTCCGTTCTTTGTAACCCGCGCCGCAAAGCCGTTGCGCCGCATCTTCTCCAAGGCCTCCATGGCCATGCGCCGCTGTTCGGCCTCATCAGCGTCCTCGAAGCCAAGGCATGGCCTTCGGGATGCCGACGGCCGGGGATGCCCCGAGGGCTGACCCCTTTGGCTTCGAATACCAAAAATCACTGGGAAAAATGGGAAGAGTTGAATGTTTGGATTTTTTGAAGTGAACTGAGTTCTTGGGATACATCACCTTTGAAAGGAATTTGAATGGGGAGACACGTCGATTTTTCAAGGACTCGTGAGGGAGTTTGGGTATCGCAAGCTCAATTGGGGTTCCGGTTTGGACCCACAAAAGGCCAAGATTGCCCATGTGACCTGACAAGTCGATGAAATATGCCAAATCCAAATATGGGGAGTTGATGGAATCTAAACGTACCAAAATCCAAAACTGATGCTTTCCTGGAATTGCGGAATTGGTTGTTTTTGCTCATTTCCCCAACTGGTGAAAATTCACCAGGAATGGGGAATCTGCCGTTTCTTGGAGCCAGGAGGATGGCATGACCTTACATGAGACTCCAATGGTGGCCCGGAAAAAGACGCAAAAATGTGGGAAAATGAATTTTGATCACCTGTCACAAAATATCACCTGTATTACATAGCGAAACAGTGGTATGGTGACCGATAAACACTTGGATAGTGACAATTGCAGCGACCAAAGACTAAATTGCGTCAACAAAAATGGGGGAACCCACCAAAATGGGGATATAACCAGCAATCACAGGGATATGATTCAGAATCGGGCACCACAAACCCACAGAACTGCTACTCAAATACGGCAGAAGATTTGGATGAATTTAGAGGGTCAAGAATGACATCATAGAACTCACCTGCCAAGAAATCATGTGAAATCTTAAAGTCATAAGTTTCAATTGTCTGTTTGGAATTGGAATGTCACAGAATGTCCATTTTGGGATGTTGTTTTCCATTTGTGACGCTTTCGGAACCGGCCGAGATCGGCAGAGATGCACAACAAATTGCGCAGCAGCAGCAGATCTGCAGGGGCCATGGGTGTAGAGTTTCGGTCTGCGCCTCAGCGAACCATCTTAGTTTTGCTCTACCAAAATCACCGGTGATGTGGCTATGGGATGCTATGCTCTGGTAGCCTGGTGAACCCCCAAAAAACTGGTAATGGATGTTTATCCCCCGAAAATATGGTATCGTAGGCTCACAGGGTTTTAACCCATCTTCATAACTAAAAAAGTCAACGTCAGATCCCGATAAAATGGTGTGATTTGCCACCTCAAAATCCAGCTCAAGTGTGGAAAACAAGAAATCAACCCAAAACAAGGAACTCCAACAAAAGTCACAAAAACAGAAAGCTCCAAACTGTCCAAAATACTTCAACTGTTCACCCAAAAATCATAGAAAATCAATGAAAATCGCAGGAAACAAAAAATCACAGAAAAACAGGAAGATCCCATCCAACAAATTCGAAAATCTCAAAAAACAAAAATGGTCTGCTGGTCCTCGGCACGGTGAGGTCTCGTTCTCCGCGCCACCGTCGCCAAAGGGCTTTAGCCCTAAACGGTCCGCCTCCTCGGGGGACATGGTGACGCCCACCTGAGGCGTCACAAGTTCGCTGCGGGATCTCACCAGATATAATAGATTAGAGAACTTAGATGTAAATATGCAATTTAATTAGATATAAGTCCTAACTGGTTTGTTCATAGCATAACATATCATGCATAGATATATTTTTTAAATATACATATTATAGAATCCATTCAGTATACATTCATGTGTGTAGGGGTTGTTTTTAGCGACCAAAATCGAGATTAAAACCAAACAAAAATGGGCAAGTTGATCTACAACCTATACTGTAACTACTAAGGCGATAGGTTTCTGGTATGTGTTTCTATAGTTGGATGGGTGACGTGCAGGGTACGCGCTATGGGTCACAATCTTTGTAAGGGTAGCCTATATGAAAATGAACAAACAATATTGAATGTATGTCTGTATATTATATCATACATACTCTCCCTCCAATACATAAAAACAAATGTAGCTGAGTAATGCCAGAGGGGATGTGCATCTATCCCTTTTAACCTCAATTTAAAAGAGGGCATCCTCCTCCTTTCTCCTGCCACGTGCCTTTCCAGCCCCGGTGCCATTGCCGGCCTCAAAGCCGGCCTCATTGACCACATGTCTGGCAGTTGGCTGTAATCCGCGACCTGACACAGGGAGAAACATAGAAGACTGCAGGGCCAGGGACGACATGAACATTGCAGAGATCTTCAAGATATACATATACAGTAATACACGTACATATTGTGCATACACCAGTGATTGCTTGGAAAATAGATCGATTTTTAATCCAGAATCACAGGTTGGCAGTTTCAATCCTGAATAGGGATCAACTTCACTGAGAGATACGAAATTGGATCCTTCAAGGACACACCATAGCAGCCAAGGCTTCTGTGCCGGGATGAGGTCAGATTTGGCTCTGCCCACCATTTGACAGGTACGTTGATGGTCTATGTGTGCGTGTAAAACGAGTGGTATTGTGGCCGCATTGCTCATTTCTGGAAACCTATTGTGGGCAGATGCCAATTTCTGATTGCCCCGAAAAAAAGAAAAAAGAAAAAACTAAATATCGAAAATTCATTTTTTTGGAGCAATTTTTTCAATGATACCCATTATGGGTAGATAAAAATTGGAAGATGTCAGATCCCCAAACGTCTCGGCACACCTGGACGCCACCAGCTTCTGGTTGCTGAGTTCATCAAGAAGCTCCTCAGGTTGGCCGAATTTGCTATGGAAAATCACCATTTTTCATGGATAAATGGATTGGTTGAAGGGAAAATTTACAGGAAGACCCTATATTTGATGGGGAAAACAATGGTTTCCTGTAGATTTTCCCTCAACCAATCAATTGATCATGGATAAAATATCGAAATAAATGGATATAAATGGGCCATCGCAAAAACCTGCAAGCACAAGAACAGCTATGTTAAATTGTCGGAGGGGACAGTATCAGTCACTTGGTATCTTCGCCGAAATCAAAGAGACATTGATGTATGAGCCGTTTGAAATCTTCGCAACCTATGATTATGACAAACATATTCAAAAATCAAGGTCCAAAACATAAAAACACACGCCAAATGCATATGAAAATCACCTGGTGGATCGCTGGTTTTTCCCTGAAGGTACAGTTACGGTTGCAATCCGATGCCCTTGCCAATCATCGTGGGTCGTGACACTGCCTAGAACCCTGCAGCTATCTAAAAGCCTCTCAAAACCAGCTTGTGGTCATTGGACTACTCCCAGAAATATTGATGTAATGTGGGTAAAACAAAGCCATAAACCATCCCCCAAATCACCATAAATAGATGGGATTCCAACCATTCCAAAATGGGTTGCAAGCCATTGGGATACCAAACATCAACGGTGGGAAACCGCCGCGGCCTGCACCGAGGCATCATCACAGAGCAAATGCCTGGCGTTCTGTTTTCCACATGGGGGGTCGGAATGGGGGAGAGCCATGGAGGTTAGAATAGTATTGGATAGTATTGGATAGTATTGGTCAAGGTGCTAGCCCTTTTCAAAAAGACTCCGGAAGTTCAGAAACGACACCTGCCATCCTCACCATCTCACCTGCACAGGCCGCCATTGCACGCCATCTCCATCGATCTGAACGCCGAGCAGCCAGCATGGCGCACGGTCAGCCGGTGGCGTTGGTTGGTGGAACCGCTCGGAGAAAATCATCAGAGAATTCATCTGATCATCTTGGAACTGTGGGGCTCCCAGGGTCAAGAAACATTGCTGTTAAGTGAGAAGGCCAATCACGCACTCTGATGCGGTCTAAATAAGTCTAAATAATACTCAAACGGAGCATGTGGCTCCGACTTTTGTCCACGGCGTGTCGTTTCGCAACTCTGTGAGATGCCTTCTGCCATTTCGTCTTGCCTCTGTCTCCTAGTCTCCTGATGTCTTAAGTGGAGAAAAGGGCCTCCCAGTGACGACTGTAGCCCATCATGAATCACACGTCTTGGCTCATGATGTCGCGTTGTCTTTGGCTGTCACACAGCTGCGGGAGCAAGTCATTCCTTGCTGGGTGGCAAATGCCAGGCAAAAGGTGAAAGAGTCGAGTCGCTTGAACGAGTAAAAGCGTTCGCTGGTGCGCAAGATTCACCCTGAACCCCGTGGTGTCCTTGTTTTGCGTGTTCCTGAGCGAACAGCCATTGTGGACATGGGGAGAACGGAATCTTGGAGCATATTTGGATAGTGTGAAAGAACCAGCATCTAAAGCAGGTTTTCCAAGAGTCCAATCATCCTGCAATGAGTAAGGATTTGCAATGGTCAAGGAAATGATTGACCATATTGACCATCCACTTAGAGGCCCTGTTTGCGAAGTTTTGGGTGCATCTAATATACAATACAAATGTATATAGTTCGTATCATACTGAATATAGACATATAATATTACACGACCATTCATTATTATATGTATATATATATATCATATATATATATATATTATAGATATTGTATATGTAAATTGGATTAAATTGGTTTATCCTTCTGTGGAAGTTCATCCCCACGGTGATCCCTCTTTTTGTAGCGTGGTTTAAACAGCGCGGCTCACAAACGCCACCGTGAAATGATGTGTGGGGATGAACTGTGGGTCTCCAAGTGGAGAAGGTGTCCAGCCACATTCAGTGAATTCTTTGTCCATGTTATGTTGGGTTTTGAAAAATATATAAAAATATGATGTGTATCTGTGTGTATGTCATTTACAAATTGAAAAAACGACACTCTCTTGAGCATCGTAAGCCTTGACACCACTCTTGCAAGGAAACAAGTTCATCCAAGTTCAACAACACCTGAACCGTTCTTGTGATTACCAGCCTCCATAAGCATCATAAATCCCCAACAACATGGAACCAACAACATGGAATGGCCACACCCAAAAACACTAGCAGTCACAAGCATGGATCCGCGTGCCAGATGGTGTTCAGCAATCTCATGTGGAACTTCGATTCTTTCTTCAAAATGTCTCAGCTTGGCTGGAGCGAATTTGTTGCATCACAACACTGTCCTCCCTGCAAAATCATGCTAAACCTCTGATAAGATGGAATGGCTTTGAGGGAAACACAAGCAGTCACAAGCAGTCACAAGCAGTCACAAGCAGTCACAAGCAGTCACAAGCAGTCACAAGCAGTCACAAGCATGGATCCGCGTGCCAAATGGTGTTCAGCAATCTCATGTGGAACTTCGATTCTTTCTTCAAAGTGTCTCAGCTTGGCTGGAGCNACAAGCAGTCACAAGCATGGATCCGCGTGCCAAATGGTGTTCAGCAATCTCATGTGGAACTTCGATTCTTTCTTCAAAGTGTCTCAGCTTGGCTGGAGCGAATTTGTTGCATCACAACACTGTTCTCCACAAAAACAAGCAGTCACACGCATGGATCTGCGTGCCAAGTGGTGTTCAGCAATCTCATGTGGAACTTCGATTCTTTCTTCAAAATGTCTCAGCTTGGCTGGAGCGAATTTGTTGCATCACAACACTGTTCTCCACAAAAACAAGCAGTCACAAGCATGGATCCGCGTGCCAAATGGTGTTCAGCAATCTCATGTGGAACTTCGATTCTTTCTTCAAAGTGTCTCAGCTTGGCTGGAGCNGCGTGCCAAGTGGTGTTCAGCAATCTCATGTGGAACTTCGATTCTTTCTTCAAAATGTCTCAGCTTGGCTGGAGCGAATTTGTTGCATCACAACACCAGGAGATCAAATTTGTAGGCCAATAAAGATAACAAAGGATAAATATTGCCTGCTTCTGAAGCTGACTGTGACCACAGCCACAGCTCCTGCTCTCTCCGGAAGCAGCTTGGAAGCAGAAAACAGGAAAGGATTCACCTGTCTTAGAGTCCGATATTTTTCTTCTTTCAAAACTCTCATTGGAGCATTCTTTCACATCAAAATCCCAAATGCCAATCGACAAGACCACATTGGAATGATCTACAGTACCCTGTTTCGGGCGAGCAGAACATCTACAGTAGTCTTTTCCCGCCCCTGTCTGACAAGGCATCATGCTTCACAGCTATTTTTATTGTCACTACAGAACTCTTGAAGTCATGTGTCAAAAATCGAATTCAGACACGGGGGATGAGTGAAAAGCAATCACACCGTAAGTTTGCTACCCGTTGATCTGCAGGGTAACTGAGTTTCCTGGCTCCCTGCAGAGGGATATCCAGGGCTGCTAGGCCCCCCAGCTGCGTCCATTTGTCGGAGTTGGTCCACGACCGTGTCGAGGCGGCTGAGTTGGGCCTAAAAACAAGATGTTTTCGTACTACTGCTGCACTGGTGCTTAGTCGGGAATGGGGGAATGACCCATTCATTCAGAACAATCATCCCATTCCCCCAACAAACCGAAGCATCTGAGGTCACCTCCGCATGGGAAGCTTACAATGATGATGGATGGGAAGAGATTTGGAAAACCAAGGGGCCGGAATCCGGAATGGGAATGGCCGTCGAATGTGGGGAATGGCATGATCCAAGTGAAATCCCGGGCCGCGCTGAATGCCTTGGAGCAACATGATTTGAGGGTTTGTCTGAAAAGTCCTTTTTGCATATCTCACCATGTCATACAACACCCAGATCTTGTCACCCTCTCATTTCATATCATTATATAAATTCCCAAGTCTTGAGGCTCGAATCGCCCAACTTGTTGTCTTGGCCCATGTGAAAGGCACACATGAGACACAGAAATCTAAACTCCGAAGTCAATAATCGATTCAACAAACATACTAGTGCCCTGGCAAGTAATAAATACGTTATTTTTTCTATATATATATACATATACATATATATTATATAGTCATATTGTATACATGTATTTTCACAGATATCTATATATATATATTAGATATATATATATATATTGGATTATTAAATATATATATATATTATTTATATATATATATTATATATATATTATATATATATTATATATTATAGTGTATAGATTAGATATATATATATATATATTATATATTATTATATCATATATATATATATTAGATTATTATATATATACATATATATATATAATGTGTATGTATATATATATACATATATATATATATAATGTGTATGTATATATATATATATATATTCATATTTTAATCTCTGCCAATGTCATCTCGGATATCTCGCATATTTCGACCCTGCCTGCATCAGCCAGCAGCACCTGTTCTACCAGGGTCCGGCGATCATTTTGCACCTCCAAAAACGCAACAGCACGACGTGGCGCTGGGTTTTGCTGGAGGATGCATCCATTAAACTCATAGAATGCTCATATTTACAATTTCCATGGTAGATATGGATGGATATGGGTCAACTATGGTCAAATAATATCAAATCATCAGTGTCGCCCCAAAATTGGTTGGTTGAATCTTGAATTCCCAAAATCTGTCGCCGCTGTTTTTCCTCAGCAGGTCGCCACACAGGCTCCTGCCACCAGGTAGGCAGCGGCGCCCCTGCAGCACTTGCGACGTCATCGAGCCAGCGACTGATGGTGGAAGGCTCTACGTCTTGCAGTACAGGGCGCAACTGCTTCAAGCACCTGATTTTGGGGGGTTGGTTGGACAGTGAGATTGAAAACACAAAAAATGGATGGTGGGGTGAAAAAACGTGTGTATGTATATATATATATACAAATGTCAATGTCGATGCATTGATGGTCAAAATAAATAGAATCGACGGGGTGTTGAAATGTGGAACCAGACCACTGTTGTGGGTGTGTCCCAAAACTGTGGATGGTCTGTTTTGGAGGGAAATGATTTACCCTTTTGCATGGTTGGCCCACCACATTTGTGCAATGGTTCCTCCATTATAAGGGCTTTGGTCATCCCAGGTTTTACACAAACATCTGTATAATCAATCAAAAGTGAAACAAACACGAAAGCACGCTTTACACTGACATCTGAGCACCGGGAGACAAGACCATCTACAGTAGAAGACGTGTTTCAATCAGAACATGAGTTCCATACATCACCATAGGTGTAAATCTCCATTTCTGCTGTTACCCTCTGATAAATGAAATTGACATAGAAATGGAAAGTCCCCATCTTTCAAAACGGTAAATCATCAAACTGTCTATCGGCCATGGCTTAGCCATAGCAAACTGTTGTCCATTGCCAAAGGGTATCACCGTTTTTTTTGAGTACTACATCACGATTTATAGAAGATATTTTCTAAATTCTGTCCAAGTTAATCCCGGTTAAAGTACCAGAGGGTCCATGACTATCATAAATTATGGTATCCATATCCATGTTTTGTATCCACATATCTATATGTGCATCTACACATCCATTATAACATAAGATATATATATATATAGATATATATATATATAGATATATATATATATAGATACAGATATATATATATATATATATATAGATACAGATATACATCCCTTGGTGCTGGTCATTAGATACTTCTCTTCACCCATCCGCGGCCCCCAAGGCACCAGGGCTCACCGGCACGAAGCTTCCGCTTCGCGCGCGCCAAGGCCAAGGCCACTTTGGTCTCCTCAGCCTCGCCAACACCTGAGGTGCCAACCCGAAATGAGGACTTGAAGCAGTAAAAATGGGAACTGAACTCGGAAAAATAGGGATTTAAGCGTCAGAAATGGTGGATTTTCACATGATCTATAAATAAGTGACTTTAGTGTTGGTGGTTTTTACCACAAAAAGGTTGAATTTAGGAACAAAAGCCGGTTTTCAAGCAAGGATTTAAGTAGGGATCATGTTCAGAAAAAGATGGGGCGTCTGACAAAGTGGTAAATGATCCAGCAATAAACTATAGCGGTCAATGTACCAGTTGTTCGGGGTCTCTTGCGTCCAGCCCCCACAAGCCAAGGCACATTCAAAGGGCTTCTTTGGCCTGACGATGCGACTAGGCTGACCCTGGAGGGACTTTTTTCGGGTGATCTGATGATCCTGCAGCTGAGTGGCCCCAAGAGGAGTTGAAAGGTCTTCAGCAAGGATTTCTTCTCAAAGAGGTCTTCCCCAAAGATTTCCACGCACTGCTGCGGCTCCAGATAGGCTGACCTGAGAGAATGGTGTGATAAGAGAGATGCATGGTGAGAGATGACCTACCTGGTCTGTGAAATCCCCATCGTTGCATATCGTTGCCACATTTTGTGACTGGATCTGCAGCTGGGGGTGGATCCCAGAACGGTCGTAACATCGTTGATTCATTCAATTCATCAGTGCAAAGTCTTGGTTCAAAAGCAGTGAATGCAGTGCTAACAATCTCCTCACATTGGCTAGAATCCAGAAGCTGGCAAAGACATGTTTCCTCCAAGAAACATGAGGCTGAAGACAAAGGCACATTTCTCACACTTGAGGCACCAGTGTTGGCTATGGCTGAAATTGCAGGAGATGAAGTCCTTATGAAAAACCTCAGATCTTCAGCCGGCGGATGCTTCATCTCAAAAGATCAGATCTCTTCAAAGAAGAGATTGTCCAGTTTCTCTCGGTTCTTAAAGGCCAACAGTTCTGGATGGTTTTCTTTGGCATTGAGACCGACTGTAGCTCAGTAGGTTCACGCACACATCACTGCTTGGTGGTTCCGTTGCCTCTTCAGGACTATGCGCATTGGAAAAAAAGGACAGTTGGGGTAATAGTGTCAACCCCGGATTTTGTTAGACCCCTGGCCTTTGATCATTGGGGGGAACCATTCTTGTAGCAATTGGTCACTATCTGGGTGAACCCCCCTCATCAATCAACCGAGTTTCATTAGTTCGGGGCTGACATTACAAGTCACAGACAGACACAATGAAGATGGAAATGTGAACCTCCTTGAAACATCTTCAAACCACCAACCAGATCCATGGCAGATCCATGGCAGCCCGATGAACCTGACATCTTGTGGCAAAGATGTAGGCGATCTGAAGTTCATTCAGCTGCTGCAGCGGTGAGAAGTGGTGCACAGCAAAAACCTCTCGGGCATAGATGTGGAAGCGCTGGCCGAAGAGGGAAGACTTGTCGAACTGATGGTTCACTTCAAGGTGCTCCACCTGCCCAACCCAGGGGAACCCCAGGGGGGCCCTGCAGCGTAGCTCAGCCCTTCGTGTCTTGCACACCTGCTGATGTTGCATTGGACCTGTCCAACACCCAGGTCCTAGTCCAGCCCTCATACATCCGACCTGCCCCTACCTACCTGGCCATCTACCATTTCCTTCGTCAAAAAGATCCCATTTCCAGCATCTGCAGAAGCTTCGTTGCCCACTGCCACGTATTGGAAATTGAGCATTGCTGCACAAAGGGCTGCATCAAACGCCACCAGCGCCGCCCAAGGGTGTCCAGCGGACACAAAACGGCGGGAGCGATCCATGGACATCGCTTTCCTTGGCAGGGATGATTCCACAGGGTTCCTTGTTCCTCACCTTGTCAGGGGGTACCATTTAATCACCAAAAAGTGATGCTAACCCCAAAAAAAGGGGGAAATGTACCACCCACTAGGACGCAAGGACCATAAAAATTCAAGGAAATTGTCTCTGGGTATGTCTTGGTTTGGAGTCTCGAACCATATTGCCCAGGTAACAACCAATGTGAAGAAGGCTGGCGTTCTTGCAAGTTTCTGTGATTCTACAATTAGTTTAATTTCATCCCTAGATTTTGAGCGGTGGGATCCTCATGAAAGGTCCAATCCCATAGAACTCCGAATGGGAACTTCGTTTCAGCACTACTAAGCGGCTGGAGCTAACCCAAGCAGATAAACCTCTCCCAGCTTGCTCTTGAAACTTCTCACTGAAGGAAATCAGTTCAGCTGTGCCCTACTAGGGTCACACCTCGAGAAAAATTATGAACTAGGCCTTCGCACACAAACCTGACCCAAGTGCCGCCACCAAAGTCAACCACCAAGGATCACGCCGAAGTCATGTTCCACGACGTGACAGGGCAACTGCGACCTTTCAACGATTCCTTGCAGCCTTCGGCTGCCCCGAAACTCGCCTGGCTCACCGACGTAGAGCCATTCAGCAGACACGGCCTAGCGGCTGGACACTGCCCTCTACAGCAGCTATCGGCGTAGGGAAAGCATCCTGGGTTTGGGGCAAGATATTTTGCATGGTTGGAGTGCCGATGTCCTGGAAAATGTGGTGAAAAGCAACATCACTTGGGGTGACCATTTCACACCCCCCGTGCTTTGCCCGGTCCATCACCTCGGATTCCAATGCTACAATTCCATCGAGATAATCTAAATGCAGTTTCCCATCTCACCCATCATGAAATCATGAGTGTCCAGATCTCCTCCATTCAACCCAGCACATGCCTGGTGTTTCAACATCTCAAAGACCACCAAGCTATCCTTCCCTCCACCCAGGGGACACATGACGCGTTTGCCGCCACCATCCGGTGCCGAAGGTGGCACTTGAGTTGTGGCCTGGACAGGAAGAAAATATGATTGTGGATCAAAACCCTGGTACTTGGTGAACTTAAAATAGCTGGGATTTATGCATGTTCACCCCCTGAATGGTGTTATAGATATTGACCCATCTCCACATGTTTTTCAATTGTCTTTTTCCGGTGCACTTGCTAGCTGCTAGGTGGTTCTACACTGTATTCTCAACGATGGAGATCCCACTTTGCTCTTGCGAACCGGAAAAATTGTTTCGGATCAAAAGTATAGACCAATTCAGTATTGAAACCTATGGTTTTTGGGGGTCCCCCATGTTAAGAAACCCCAGTTCATGTTACCACAAAATCACATAATTTACCAAAGCAGACCTGAAAATCTGCGGTCCACCGTCCTGGTCTTTGGTGCCACACTGCAGCTGGAGGTCGATGTCCTCCCAGGTCTGTCCATTGACCACAGCCCATTCTGCAAGGCACTCGCGATAGAACCATCGCCACCATTCCTGCAAGGTTGTCAGCACGTGAGAGGCACGTGAGATCTCCCCGCCACCTCTTTGCTTGACCAAAATGAGAGATGTCGCCAACAAGAATAGGGGTATCAGTAGTGGGGATTTAATGGGAACATAATGGGGATATAATCCACAATATGATATTTCGGTGTGTCTGAAAATGGGGGATGGGCCCCACCAAATGCTAATGAACCATAGGATTGTGGGGTACCCTATTTTCATACAAGCCCATAGCATTAAAGTATGGCTATATCTCACAACTTTTGAGCCCCAAGAATCATCCACAACCCTCAAACATTTTGCTGCTGCTTACGATATAGATTTATCTTTGGGGCTGTCCTGACGTGCGCACATTTTCCATATATGTATGCTGTCTGTTAATGCTCAGTCCTGTTGTTGGCTTGTCAAAGATCCAGCAGAAATCCGAAGGCCTCAAGTATCAGTTTCTAGACAAAACTGCATTGTGGCCTTGGGTGTCTTCAAGTTTGACCCTTTGACCCATCTGCAACTTGGGACATTTAAAAACTTGGATACCAAGGGTTCAAAGGGTTCAAGTCACTATAAATTCATGCACGTTGGATTCCATAGTAGATCTCTTGTCATGGGCATTTCCGTTCACCTCTACCTGTGGGGGCCCAACCTACCCTGTGAGGGACAATATCTTGGCCCAGCGGCAAGGAGGTCCGAAGCACATCCAGGGCCAAACCTCGAGCACCCAGAGATCTAATGAGAGTTTTTTTGCTCTGTGGTTTGGAGATGTGGGTTTGACTGAACATATTTTATCCCCAATTCCAATCATCACTTTCCTACTAAAAAGTGTTTGGATATCCCGCCATGCGTAGTTTCGCTTAGATTACCTTAGAAGACGGTCTAGGATCGACCAACTGGGTCCACCCAGGTCTGCCGCGGCACCAGCAGTACCAAACCCAGGTGAAAAAGCATCTCGGAAAGCCGTTGCTGCTCCTCCTTCCTGCCGAAGCAAATGGGGACAATCACAAGGCCACCCTCAACTGCCAACAAAAGGGACCTTCCGGTGTCATCAAACGCGGCTCGCTGGAGAATCCCTTTTACTTGGAGGCTTTAGTGGGAAAATCTAGAAATGGTGGATTGTCCAGCTAGCAATGTTTGATTACCATAGGGTATACCAATTGTGAAAATTATCATTTGCATTTGAAGAATGAATTCCAAGGTAAGGAAATATGGAAGCCACCAACTTGAAAATCTACCATCTCTGGCAGTCTGCGGAATTTGCTGGTGCAAGAGTGTGGGTCACCCCATTGAGAAATGTCTGGGTCTGGGGGTCTGTGATCAAAAATTTGGTGTGAGACCCCTGATTCGGTGCGTCGCAAGATGATCCAATTCGGGATGGTTTCAAGGGCCTCCCAATTTTCAGGACAAACCTGTCTGCGAATCAGGAGTGAGGGCATTTTCGTGGTCAGGGTGGACATTGAAATCTTTCAAACCACCAAGCAGTTTGTGATGCATCTAGCTAGGTTCCCACCAGCTTTCACTCGGCACACCAATTTCGCAGTAGATAAACCTGTACTTCCATTTGTGGTTTTATAGTTAGTATTTGTCTATCCATCTAGCCTATGTAGTTATACAGTTATACATGCCTTTATAGGTACAATATGGTACAATATCTGCAAATCTTCCTTCTATTCAATCTAATTAATATACCTATTACGAAAAAAACTGGCAGTTCTGTAGATCGGTAGATCCTCTCCGGCACGGTGAAGGGCAGCATGACCCGTTGCACCAACTCCATCGACAGTTGCGAGGTGCGGAAGACGAAGCGCGCCGTGGCCGGAGCGGAGGCCTCGGTGGTCTCCAGCTTCACGCTGCGGTACCTGGGCTGCACGACAGGGACTCCCTTTGGTAAACTAACATAACTATGGGAAAATCACCATTTTTGATGGGAAAATCCACTATTTCTATGGCAATTTTCAATAGCTACATTTTCTTACCAGAGGGTATTTGTGGATGTGGAAAAGCGCCTTTGGAAAATGCTATAGTTGTGAAAATGTGTGGAGTTCGAAAAGGGTTGAGATGAAACCACCATGATGTTGGGTTTGGGTCGACATCCATGGAGCAACATCTAAGGAACAACTGGGTCAAGAATTCGGTGCCAACAACAAAGGAGCTGCTGGTGGCACAACCAAGATCTACAATGGGCTTGTGAATTTTGATTCAGCCGCCTAAAATCTGCGGAACTCCAAGCCACAGTCAGAAGAGATGGGTGAGCTGTGCCTGATTAAAATTAGGGCATACCGCGGTTCAACCCAGTTCATGCCTTTGAGCCGCTCAAGATAATCAGCATCCTCATTTCCCGAAAAATCTTCCTGGCTTTCATCATCTGAGGGTGGCAGATCAGCCTGTGCCACGTAGCCCGCCATTGCGCACGGTGCAGATGGGTGACCACATTCAGAAATGTTCCTCCTTCTGACTTCCATTGAAAATGGGATGATTTGGATGTTAAAACGAATGCAAGAAAAATACTATAGTTGGAAAAAAAATGTCAGAGTTTCAAGTTTTGAGCCATACTTGTTTGAGGTCTCCAAAACCCTACAGTTCCCCCAAAAAGGTCTGCTCCATGATGATGGTGTGCATGGTTCGTCCATACCAACCATTGACCAACTTCATGGACCATCCAACCTGAGCCAAAGCTGCAGTTTCCCTTCTAAAATTGATCGACCCTAAACTGGTGAGGTGGATTTGATGGGGCCTAGGACCCTATAGGAGTCTACCGGGTACCAGCTTTCAAGGGGGCTGGTTCTCCAACACATGCTTCACCATTTTGTGATCTCAAACTTGCCATCTCAGACGCATCAATCTACAAATCCTCAATCCGACCAGTGAAAGAACCTTTTTCCAAGAGTGAAAGCCTAGGGTTTGTTCTAAGCACTCTGAACCATCGCCACTTGCTCAACCATCCCACTTGGTAATTGGTTAGTGCCTCTGGCTAGTTCAGTGGCTGGAAGTCCTCGATTTCTGCAGTTCACACAGTGACTGCCTGGGATGATCACCATATGATTCATACCATTCTCGTTGGCTCCAAACACACTGTTTGCACCGGGTAAAGCCATCCAAGCCCATGTTTCATCATTTTTCTAGCTTGACCATTCTCAAATGTTGTTCTTAAACAGTTGTGTTTGCCTAGAAGTTGAGTATGTACACAAGAAGTCCCATAGTTAATCATCATGTCCTCCATTTAAAATGCCATGTAAGGGTATATCATGTTATCGGTTGTACATCACAATTGTATTCCCATCCAATCCCCACTATGCCCCCTTTTCTGTTGGTTAAAGCCCTCATCTTTATCAAGTATACCGGTATACCCCTATATGTTTGATGCTTAAAAATCCTATGCACCCTCCGGTAATTTTACAAAGCCATTGAAAAGCACCATGTTTAAAAAAGCTTTCTATGGGCCACTGCTTAGCGATAGCAACCTGTCGGTCATTACCATAGGGTATCATCACTTTGTTCAGTGCTACATCCCCAGATTCCCAGTTACCCTCTGGTTTCTTGACATAGCTATGGAAGACTTGGCCCATTTAGTTCAACAATTGATCGATGATTTACCTATCAAAAATCAGATGATTTCCCATCTTTTCTCGAAGATTTGCCCAAAAACGAACCAGAATGCTTTGTTCACCAACGGTTAACCATCAAATTTTTCAAATGCTAACCATTCTAATCATGTACCCTAGGGTAAACTGACATAAATCATCATAAATCTGTAAATTTCAGCATTTGGTAAACGATTTTCCTGGGGCTCCCCCATGGCTTTTCCACCATAACAATGCTGAAAAATCACCATGGAATCGCACCTGCACCATCCCCCGCGCTGTGAGGACCTCGCAGCGGTGGGATTTCACCAAGGAAATTGGGATTCCTCGTTGATTTACAGTTGGCAATGGTTGATTTTAGTTGGCGAAGTTGGTCTTTCACTCCAACAACTCGGGTTTTATGGTAAATACATCTATTGTTGGGGGGTTGTAAACCAACTCATAGCTTTGAGGAACCAGCTTGTATTCGTGTGTATCAATGATTATTGATGGGAATATCAAACATTGAGGGACATGATATGTTCCCTCCATCAACGGGAACTCATACATCCATATATTCAATCAATGGGTATGAGTGGATCATTTCGATATCAATATGGGATTTCCCATCAACACACGGGAACTTCATGGGTTTCCCATCTTCATGGATGAAATAGCCATTAATATGATGCTTAGCAAGATTTATGGTAAGTTGTGGGTCAACATTTTCTTGACACCTAAAAATGGATGGTTGAATCGGCCAAATAAGTGGATAGTAAGAATAAACATTACCATTCTTTTTTGGGTCTGTTTGGGTGATCCAATATTCCAGACCCCAGGCCAGTCGTGGCCATACTAGGACTTGAAATGGGGGACAAGGTGACAAGGTTTACATACATAGTGATATATATATATATATATTATGTACATACATACATACATATAGAGAGAGAGGGGGAGAGATCCAAAATCCCATGGTTTTTAGAAACGCGTCATTTTGCTGACTCACATCTTCAACATTTAGCCGCGCCTGTCAAAAAAACATTCGTTGTGAACACTGCCCATGCATCCCACAACAACCACAGGGTCATCAATCAGGAGTCCATAAGTATTTTTCGATTGAACCAAGACTATTGTGGGAATAAACAAGAACAACAAATATGATATTTCCTGTAGACACTTACGGCAATGTTTCGTGCTAGACCGCCTTTTTCAATTCGCATTTCAGCTGCCATCTCCTGGACTACGGTATCTCTTGCTGGCTTGGTGGAACCTGTCTTGCTGCATCAAGTGCCATGGCTAAGTCTAGCTACCCCTGCACACACAGTTTAGAAAAAGAAGAACCTTACATCTAGATATCATATGAATCAGAAAAGTTAGATCATCTAAGCCAAGCTAACTACAAATCGACTTACCCATCACAAGTCGATTTGATCAGCTTTTCCTACATTTAATCATATGTAGCACAGCTTTGGAAGAGCTGATCAAATCGACTTACCCTTCACCTTGGCGCTGCATCTCTCGGCGGAAGGACAGCTCCTACGACGTGCTCTCACTGACCCAGAAATGGAAAAGTTCCCAGTTGATTCAAGCTATGTGACATTATAGCCATATGGGGATTCAAACACGAGAATATAAGAATGGATTCCATCATACACCCATCAAAAACTAAGAATATGGTGGATTTGTAGAGTTTTTGCATCAAACATATGGATACATATGGGGGTACAATATGTATAATTGACAAACACAATGTGGATTCAAACCAACAAGAATAGGGGTTACTGTAATGGGGGGTTAGTGGAAATATCATGGAGATCTATAACCAACAGTATGATTTGGGGTTTGTCTGAAATGATGTATACTGTATCCCAAATCGCTATTGTAAGAGGGAAAATGATGACAATCCATTGGATTCTAGGGGGTACCCCTTTTTCAGACAAAGCCAATATGGTGGATTGAACGGTTGATTTTCCCTGGCCCTTCGATTAGATCCTGCAAGCCTGGGTGACAAATGGGGATGAGACTACTCAAACATGTGGATAGAAACGACGATCCAGGAGTCCAGGAGTCGTTTAAAAAAAATGCTGGGTTTGGAGTTCCTGCATTTTGACCAACCGCTGGCCTGGGCCTTTCCCCTTGGTACCACGACAGTCATCAGTGGATCAGTGGACATACAAGCGGAAAGGACGACAATGGCGAGCACCATCCAGATTTTTGTTGTCTAAGTTGAGACATTCAATGGTCCTGTACTGGTCATACTTAAAACAAACATGTTTCAACCACAAAAACTGAGCCGTCCCTTTTGAACTACAGAGATTTCTTGAATTCTAGCAGGATCTTCAGGTCCTGATTCTGCTGGAAGACTACAGCCATCCATGAGTGCCACGCATACCAAAGCAAACCTCAGGACTCTATGGATGATCCATAGAGGGCATGTGCAAAGTTTGCTGATGGAAAACCTCTGATGAATCTTGGGCTTTACGGGTGTATCATATGGATACACAGTATCTGGGTTTTGTCTCAAAATAGGGGATACCCATAAATAGCCATCTAAAACTTGGGAAAATGATGATCATCAATTGGAGTGGGGGGGTACCCTATTTTCAGACAAACCCATATGGTTTTCCAGATGTTCAGTACTCAAATTTGGCGCAGAAATTTTGCGGGAGGTCTTTGCCGTTCGCATCGCCTGGGGACTTTGCCACCAGACGCAGACTCCTAACTAACCGTCGTCGTTTCCCATGGCGCTTCATGGGCAGAAAAATTGGTTGGTGGTTCAAAGGGATCAGGTCTGGATGGAAAAAAAAAATGGTGTAAAACCACCAACCAGAAGCTTCGGCATTGTTGAATGTGGGCAAGGGTCAAAATTGTGGTCCTGCACGTTTTGTTGTTTGTGGTTCAACTATCTGTATTGGAGATCCGATCATTTTGTCCCATGCCCATGTGCTGGGTACGAAACTAACAATAGTGAAGTGGAGAAATCACGAAACATCATCGCATAGAATCTGAACAGCTATTGGCTATTGACAGACTCATCAATAATTTCTTCTGCAAGCAAGAATCATAATCTCCACTAAATATATGCTTGAAAAGAAAAAGACTAAGCAATTTCCAAGCATTTCCGCCTCAGGAACCCTGGGTCAGCTTCTGGCTTGTCAACTCACCACAGATCTCACTGACCAAGCTCAAGCGCCTTGCAGGACATTGACTGCGGGACAACTTTCTGTGGGTGAGCGCTGAGCACTCCCAACTCCATGTTTTCCGGAAGTTGTACTCCAACACCATTGGCGCGGTGTTTACCCAAGATTCCACCAGACCCCAGTTCAGCATAGAAAAAACACCACCATTCTATGGTCCCAAATGTATGGTTTCATGCCCTACCTTTTTAGCATTGTTTCTGGGTGCCTAATATGATCTGAAAATACGGAACCCCTAATTCTAGTTAATGATAATCATGATCCCCATGAAACCTGGCTATGTGAAGGGTATGCAACATGTTCAGACAAACTCAAGTATCATATCCTTGGTGATAGATCCCCATGATGTTCCCATCAAATCCCCAGACAAACCCTTACTCTTGTTGGTTGAATCCACATGGTGTCTATCAATGATACCCCTATATCTGCTGAAACTCCATAAATCTCCCAATTGTTATTATAATGGGTGTATGAGTGAATCACTTGTTATATCACAATGGTGTTTTTCAAGAAGAAACTCTGGCAATCAAACGCGGCAATGGGAAATCCCCTATAAATGGATGTTTCTAGCTGGGAAAATCATCTATAAGTGGATGCTTTGAGGGGTACAATCATGGGTTCACTGGGGATCACAGGCCAAGGGACCACAGTCACCGGCGAAGCAAGGGACTGCCGCATTGGCCCCCATAATCCCCGCGTTCAAGGCGCAAGGGAAAGGTGCCGTCTCTTCCACTCCGTAGATCTGTGGGGGTTGGGGAGGTTGGAATCCCAAAAATCTGGCGTAAGTTGCAGGTTTAAACCGTAAGAATTGTGATTGATCCCGCAAAAATGTGGTTTTGCCTGGAAAAATGGTTTCATCCTTGGTGGGCCGAGCTTCACCCAGAACCACATTGCTGTGGTTCTTATCTGGGTTCACCTGTTGTGATCCCTAAAATCCAGATGATGCACAGCATAAGCTGTTTCTTTCTCCCTGATCCTAAAAATATGAAAGGCCAATAGGCCAGGTAAGAAGCAAATGAAAGAACCACTTGGCCAGTGTGCATTCACCTCGCTGATCTGCAGTCTTGCAAGTGGCAATGTGACGTATGCTCAAAAGATCTCTGTTTCATGTTCCCTGGTCACTGGCGGCACCGGTATGTTACGGTATGTTCTTTCCCATCATCCTTGCTCCGGAGCTCGGAATTCATGTGGCCTTACGCAAACTCCAGCCCGACTCAAAGACATGTCCTTGGGAGCGTCAAGCTAAGCAGCGGAACCAGGTCATGGCCGCATCCGTTGTCCAGCGTCCGGCTTGGGTCCGTTTTCTGGGCCCCGGGCCGTAGGGCATCTTGAAAGTCCAGAAGAACGGATTGATGTCCTTGTGCCTTACCAACCACGAGATGAGCATGTCATTTAGTGCCGAGTTGGTCAATACACCAAGCTGGAAATGACAGAATTCCTTTTGGAGGCAGTAGCAACTACGATGAATAGGCATTCACTAAATGGGATGAACTAGCAAGCAGTGATATTGAAGGGGTTCTTATGCTTATTCACAAAACCAGGCTCCTTAGGGTCCAATTGAGTAATCAAGTCAAACATGGGGACATTAATGTAATATAGCCAACTACAACAGGATGTCACGACCAAAGAAAGGGATCTCGGATATACCGAACAGACACAGGGGACATGGGTCGGAATGGAAGAGAGCCGGCCGAAAATTGGGAACACAGCAATTCATGCCGATGGTAATGAGAAAATGATGTTCAGAACCATAGGATATTGGGTAAATCACAATGATTCACCTGAAATGTTCGGCCATGTTGTGGGTTTCCCTTACACTGCAGCATCATTTGCCCCGATGAATATTGTTAGTTCTATCATTCTATCCCATTAAATCATATGAGTGGTTGGTAAAACCATCAAATTTCCACCTGATTAAAGCCATCATGTTTCTTTGTTTTTCCCATCTTCAGACCCATCCGTTATGGTCGCTGAGTGACTTCATGGCAGTGACCTGCGCTTCCATCCAGGGCCGGGTGATGGCCACAGGTTGGCACGCCAACAACGCATCCGCATTGGTGCTGGCCGAGAACTCCTGAGTGCATGTTGCAGATCATCCCTACAGATCCAGCAGGGAAAAACATCCTCTGTACTCTATACATATTATATGTATCTATAGAGAGAGAGGGAGAGATGGATGGATGGATGGATGGATGGATGGATGGATGGATGGATGGATGGCTCGCTGGGTGGGTGGGTGGGTGGGTAGGTAGGTAGAGAGATAGAGAGATAGATATGTAGAGAGAGATGTGTGTATATACACATAGTATCACACATGAGCTCTGTGTAGCTGTATATCTATATGTGTATGTAGTGACCAAAAAATGATCGAAAGTGTCTGTTTGAAACTTGGATACCAGGTTATTTGGATTCAACATGTTCGCTGGTCGGCTACCCTTGTGACAACAAGTCCACTGGTCTCAGCCCAGCGGCCGTACTGGCCTTCAGTCCAGGAACCTTTTCCTGAGTCGAACTCCCCAGTCCCAAACTTGGATGAAGGGGAAATGTACGGTTGAAACCCGAGAATTGCTGAGAAAACACCAAAAAATCCTGCAAAATATCGCTTAAACCGGCTTAAACCAGCTCATTGAATTAAAAAAGGAAACCTTACAGGGAATGATGGCGGTGCTTTCATTTTCTAATGCGTCCATCCAACCATTTTAAAGAGGCGAACTCCCTGCAAGTAATTCTGGCAACCAGCCATGGTTGGAACAACGGTTTTGAGGTCCCACACGTCTGGGAATTTCATATTGGAATTATGATCACATATTCGGGTCCAGGGACTAGCTTTGCGATACTTTTCCCGTAGTACACGCGACCGCTCGCTGCAATCTCAGGAACAGAGAAGGTCCTAGCAAAATCCTCCACGCCAGGTTGAAGCACCTAGCGGGGCTTTGGAGATGTCAGCCTGACCTGATGCCCCAAAAATCCCCATGATTGATCATCAGTTTCCCTATAGCGCCATGAACTGGGGTATCCCTCAGGTTTGGACGAAGCCATGACTTCAACAACTGCAGCGGAAACGTCATCCTGGTTGGTCCCACTTCCTCTAATCTTTGGGCCCACCCGTGGATGCCAAAGAATGTTGGATCGGCACAGCAAAAAACATCCAATCATCATCACTGGTAATATCCTCCCAACTCCTTGTCCTATGCGTTCTTAGCCATTTCTTCCTTTCATGAAACATGCCTAGCCATCTCCTATTGCTGCCATGACAACAATGTGCTAGGGGCCAGTTTGGTATACCATTGGCTATCATTTCCTATACCGAGAATGGTTGTGAAAAAGGGGGGGTGACCCCTCAACCAGTCCAAAACGGACACCTGGCTATGGGTCAAAAGCCAGCCCGTAGTCCTGCCCAGAATAGGTGGAAGATGTTGGATAGTAAGTGGGTAAATTCACCATGTCTTTCCAGTTAGATTAATGAAATATCCCGAGTTAGATCAATGGGTCCCATGCACCTCCAAGATCTTGTGAAGTGGTTGGTTGCAGGTAACTGCAGAGGAGTCCGCCAAGACACCACCCTGGGGATGAAGGGGAAGGCCAAGGGTAGCCAGAAACGGAGCAAAGTAAATGGAAGACGGTGGTATCTATTGCATAATAATGGAGAAAGGTGCGATAAGGCATTGGATTCTTGCAGTACCATCTTTGGACAAACGCAAATGGGAAAGAAGTGGGGACAGTGAAAACTAATAAATCGCAGTCCCGAAAACCCTTCTCCCAATCCATTGTTAGCAGCTGGTTGCACACAATGGGCCACATGGCCAGTTGTTAGCTATGGGCAGACCGCAAACACCCACCCAGGCGAATCACCCAAGTCATCAAAAGCATATGGCCCGATATACACCATATACGATATACAGTACTATATACCCCATATACCTACATCTGGAATCGGCCATATTCCTTTTAGATACTTTATAGCCCAATAATTGTGTGCGCCAGTTTACCCAGCATGTTCACGTCTTCAATAGATTCATGATGATTTATGACCTTCCAAACATGTTCACATGGATTGAAGGGCCAGGCCCTACTTGGAAGTGCAGTTCCAGCGAACTAAGTGGATAGATTTCACCATAGTTACAGGATATATGTATATATACATGTATACATATGTATATCCCAACTTATGGGGCATAAAACACCATGGTTGTAGCCATAGGCCTGCCCCAAAAAAGGTACCACAACAGCTCAAAATCGCACGGCCTTGGTGCCCCAGGCAGTGTACCAGTGCATATCCGCCACTGCCTGCCCAATGAAATTGGGTTGTCGTAAATCACCACCTTGAGATGCGCATGTGTGTGTGTACGCTTACAATACAATAATATATATATAATACTGTATAGCTTTGTTTGGATGTGTTGCGTTTGTATGTGAATGTTATGTAGGTGCATGTATGATATTCCTACATATATATATATATATATTATGTATATGTACGCATATGTATGTGCATGTGTGAAACAGATATGTGCACGCCGCAAGGAGGACGTAAATCTTGATATGCACTTGTCTTTGCAGGCACGTTACTCAAACACACATAAATGTGTTGTCTACAAAGATATCAAGGTACATGCTACTAGTACGTACGACTATGTATAGGTATGTACATGCATTCAGATACATATGTGTATACATCTATAGTTTCAGTCAGAGAGATTTCTCCATCTCGTTACCAGCGAGTCATCCGTTCACAGCCCATCATCCAGGGCTCCCAGCCCAACTGCTTCGGTCTGTCACACTCGTCTGGTTGATCCACCACGAAGGAAAGACATCCCTGGATTTTTCGCCAGAGGAGAACAAAACAAATGTCATGATCTTTAAGTCCAAGAAATGATTTGGGATGCATTTACAAGTTGTAGCTGTTGTAATCACTGATATATACTAGAATTCATGTACATATATATATATATACTATGTATAGACTATACATATACTATATATACACACTCTATGTATGTATATATATATATATGTACTATATATATATATACTATATATATATATACACTATATATATATATACTATATATATATACACTATCTTTGTATACACTATCTATATATATATATATACATACTATCTTTATATACACTATCTATATATATATATATACACATATATAATCATCAGTTGATGGCTGATTTGGGGAGCAACTGTTGGCCGAGCATCCAGAAGGAGTTGTGCGGAAAGGCAGTCCTCAAGTGAGGGGGCATGGGGAGTTGTCCACAGAAAAAAATAGGGGTAGAAAACCAACAAGAAATTTGGGTCGAAGCACCAAAACCATTGATATCACCAATGGAAATATCAGAGCATGGATGTAGAAGCACTTTTACAACAGCGTCTTTGAACCAGCGTCTGTCGTCTGTGAAATAGATTCATATATGGTTCCCACACATTCACCTGCTGGTGGTTGTGTTTGATGATGCCAGGCACAGCCAATGCCCATCTGCCCCCATCTGCCCAGACAGCCCCAGCCAGTGGCAACCAAGAAGCTCAATGATTTGCATGTAGAGTTTCTGCCCCTGGCCAGGACCAATGACGAGTTGGGTCCTTTTTAGTGTCAAAACATCCATGGTCTCATTGTTTTCCATGTTTGGTCATGTTTGTTTGGTATCGTTACCCTGTAGTAAACTAATATAGCTATGGAAAATCACCAATCTTAATCGGTAAATAGACTATAGATGGCCATTTTCAATAGCTATGTTATGTTAGATTACCAGAGGGTAACGCCAATGATCAATCATTTCTACCCAACCAAATCTTATCCACATCCACATCCCATCCAGCGAAGCCTTCGAAGGTAGCCTGGAGATTGGGCCAGTCCCAAAGGGATTCCCATGTCATGGGTGAGTTCATCCCCAATAAACCAGGTAGTATGGAGCAATAATTACAGCACAATCTCCTATTTCACGACTCATCAACCAGGTAGAAAAGGCAAGCAAAGAAGAATCGAGCAAACAAAAGCTCGATTTTCCTACATGTCTATTTGTTTTCAGGTGCAATGCCAAGCCCCAGTCTTGAATAAGTATTCCAGCGATGAAGGGCTGTACAAACCGCGGATCCAAACCACTTCAATGGACCTCAAAGCCTTTACGTATTGGAATCCGCCACCAATCACGGAAGAAAGGGAGAATTACATCAAAAAAAACATGAATATTTGCTGGCCAAGAAAAACCAAAGAAGCCAAAGTGTCAAGGCCACCAAGGTACTGGGAGTGTCTGAACATATGGATGGTTTGGGATAGCCAGGCCAAAACCATGTCAATGGGAGCGAAGGATGGAGTCCTTAGTAGCCCCAGTCGTGATGAATTCACACCATTTAGAAGTACCACAAGGTGGTGCCCCCCAGTGGAAATAAGTGGGTCTATAAAGTTCTTAAACACCCCTTAACTATGGATGTTTATCATTATTGCTATTAGTGAAGCTGTTCATAAGCCAACTTTTCAGATACGGGCACCACCTTGCAGGGCGTCCTGCAATTGAGATATGATATGAGCACCAATCGTTGGGATGTAGTACGTAGAAAAAGCACTGTGGATCCCAATGTTGCTAATATCTATATCGCTATATGTATATACCCTCTGGCAATCAAGCATGGCAATGTGAAATCCTCCATAAATGGGCGGCATTTGAATAGGAAAATATTCTGTAGATGGGGGAGTTACCATTGCCATGTTTGATTACGAGAGGGTATATATACAGATATACATGTGTGTCTGCCAAACTCTGGCACGTTCTCTTTTGGACAGTTGCCGGTCAATCACCCACTCCCACTAAATCACAATGAAGTGACTCTAGGTCCTAGGCCCAAAGACGAAAGCGCGGGGCTGAACATGACATTGTGATGGGCTCAGCTTTCGGCATTTGGACACACAAATATCATCAAAAATCATTGATGTGTCAAGTCTAATCTTGGAAGGCTATGTCCCCGGTATTGCTGATCACCTCCCATCTTTACCACATGGTGAAATTCAGCGATGAATCATCATATCACGGTCCAGCAAAGATCAAACATCACATGTTCAATGGATTACCAATTGAATGAAAACCATAGAAAAAAGAATAATCCATCCATTCAAATGGTCAATTTCTGGGTACCCCATTTTCATCCCGCCCACATCTCAGCTGTTTTCCTGGTCTACCAAGAAGTCACACAGCCAAGCATCTGGAAACCACCGAGGTGACCTGAAAAGGACAGAGGTTTGCACATCGCCACACCATTGCCATGGATTCTTAAAGCTGGGCCTCCAAAAATAGCAAATCTGGGCAAGATTTAAATAGGCTTCGGAATCTACAATTTTGAGAAAACTCTAAAGGGTGTGTGAAGTTATGAATTGAAGGACGTGAACAAACATTTGTCCCAAAGTGGTATTTCAACTTGTCGGCAACAATTCAAACTTTCTTGGCCTGGTGATTCTAGAGAAATTTACAGGAAAGCTTGGTTTTACCATCCCAACTGTTGGTTTCCCAGAAATCCAAATTCGGTTTAGGGATTGTTTTCAGGAACCCCTACATCTTTGGGCAAAAGCATGTATATGTTCCTCTCGTTGTGTCCCTTCAATCAACCCCTTGATTCATGTTGTCCCTGCCAATTCTCGGAAGCACCTGGCTCGTTCATGGGGCTGATGCCCTCCGCAGCTGCAGCAGCATCCCCCGTCAAGGATTCTAACCTGGTGAGCACCATGAAGATCACATGGCAAATTCCTGGGTTCATCCATCCATCGAGATTTGTTTTCTGTGTATACATATATATATATATATACATACACATATTATGTATAGAGTACATGTGTAACATAGAATCATATTTACACCTATGCATTTATACTTTGAAAGCTGGATTGACGTCCTTAGGCCTCTTGCAGAGGCCGACTCACCTCAGCCAAGGCAGCCAAGTGTCCACTCAATGGCCTTTGCCACGATCATCAAGCCAGCTTCCCGCAGAGTTGTCGTACCATCCCCCACCTGCAGTGGCAGAGTACAGTAGACACCATGGGACACCGGGGGGAGGACTAAGAGGAAGGACATTCATTGCACTGTAGCGCACATCAACACCTTTTTGCAACATCATCTCAAGATATCTGCATATGTACGTATGATATATAATAATATATGAATATATGGCCTTCGCAAAGCTCTGGGCTATAGCTAGATTCGCTAGATATCATTTGCCTTCAGCAATAAATACCAAGGCCCTTTTCTGGTGTTGTCACCCCATACAAATCCGTCGACCCCCGCCTTCACTCGCTCCAACCAAAAGCGGGGCTTCAGAGGCCAAATTCCATTGTAGGTACCTACAGTGATTCAAACATGTGCCCCTTGAAAAAGCTGTGGATACAACCCTGTGATTGGGGGCGTGGATAGATCTTAGCCCTCAAAAAAAAGAAAACGCTGTATCGCCTATTGATGGGGGTTCACAATCGAAGTCTCTAGCCATCTACATGCACAGTAGGTCGTGGGAGCTCCCATATCACCAACGGCTGCAGACTCGGAATCTACATTTTGACTTGTGCAGACAATTCAGCGTGCCATCCAGACTCAATTTGATGTGATCCCGTACCCTCGGATTATTAACATCGTCAATATGAAAAAACACAACGAGACGTAGTGATCGTTGCCATCTTTAGGCAAGGGAAGTCAGAAGAACACTGACAAAAGACGAAAAGTCAAAGCAGCCGTCGATCCTTGTTCTGCTGGATGATGCAGGGTGGTCTCATGAATCTTCAAACTTCGTCTCAATTTCACAGGGATCGGATTCTGAAAATGGGGTACCCCTCATTTATGGCCACTTTCATAGGGAAAATGATGATCGACCAGTGGATTTGCGGGGTTCCCTAAACAAATAACTACAAAATGGTTGGTATATCCCATCCATATTTGTTGATGAAATCCAAATAAAAATCACCATTTTTGTCAATGGAAGAGCTCAAAGTTCCTGATCCAAGAGTCCATCAGAAGAGCCACCCGGGAAGGCATGGATGTCCTAACCAGGACCAGACCAACCACGGTACGGGGGCGGGTCAGGGCAACTGTAGGTAACCCGCAAACCAAGCAAAACGAACTGGATAAACGGATAAATGATGTTAAATGATGTTAAATGTCGTTGAATGATGTCAAATGATGTTAATGGATGAACTTTATTTATTGGAATGCTGAATGATGTTCAATGATGTTAAGCTCATGGATTCACCATGGACCAAAGCTTTTTCGCCAAGCAACCAGCAAGAACTTCAGGCCGTGCTTGTGCCCCTGCCCATTCAAGCTGGGGACATCTGGGTACCCCAAGATACCGAATTGAAGCTGCCACACACCAAGAATGACCATTTTGGCATGAGAGGCAAAACTTCAATTTGAGCCACTCTAAGCTTCCGCCTGTTTCTTTTAAGTTGGTTTCACATGGTAAAATACCAGCTGATCTTCGCTGAAATGGTTCTTGGGGGGACCATCTCTGGTGATGTTGTTGGCAACTTCTTGGTTTCAAAGCTTGCTTGGGCATCTTGAAATCCATTGAAATCCCCACTACCCCAGGGCTCCCTTTAAAAACCACCCCCAGTTCTTTTGCGATGCAACTTCTACTCCTGATGTTGGTTGATTCCATCTAGTCTCAGGACTTGAACAACCGCGCCGAGCAACTAATCACATACTTATTGTGTTTACATCCAATTGTATGTGTCTACTAAATGAATATGCATGTATGTATACATATATATACATATATCTCATATATATATATATATCATATATATATATATATAAACATATGAAGATGCATCAGTCATCATATACACCCATTGACATCCCATACGACGGGCCTCCGCATAGAGATCCTCCAGCAACTTCCGGGGGATGGTGACCAGCGAGGCATTCTCGGGGTAGTAGGGATCCGGGACCTGCATGGATGGAGAGGTTGGGTCAACAGCTATGGAAAATCCATGTTTATCAATACCTGAGAACATTCAGTTGGGATTCAGAGCTGCAATCTGAATTTTGCATGAGTTACCCTCTGGCAAACATACTAAAAGCTATGGAAAATCACCATGTTAAGTGGGGAAGTCAAGTGAAAACAGGCCATTTTCGATAGCTATGTTGAATTACCGAATGGTAATGTGATTCAATGATGATCCAAAATGGGAATTTGTCAACAATTGAAGAATATCACCAACCAATTTATGGAGAGTCAACTTTTGACCATCAAAAAATGCAATAAAGTGGGAGGCTCACCTGTTTCAGGCAGATTTTTTGGACATCATACACACCTCCAACACCATCCTTGGGAACTTGACCGCCAGGGGCCCCCACCACTGCGTGATCGCTCTGCGGATTGTGCTCTCCGTAGATTGGCGCCTCAGCAACGATGAAGAGCTGATTTTGGGCGAATGCCGGGGACAGCTTGGCGCTTCAAATGGACAATCAAATCAGAATATGATGGTAATATGATCATAATAGGATTCAAATGGTTGAAACGACGAGGTGGATGATTCAGACCTAGTCTTGCCATGTTGATGAATGGCCGTCGTGACCTGGTTTCTTTCTCGTCGATTTGACGGCTGGTATGAGAACCCACATGTGGCAGATTGCAATGGGGGAAACACGTGTTTATTCTCTAAGGTCCAAAATTGTCTCTGTCGCACAAGAATTTGTCCGCAGGATTTCTCGGTCCCATCCTGTTGAACTGGGTATGGGTCAAAACTCCATAAGTAAAAACAAAGTTGGATGGTAAGCACTAAACACCAGAATATGTGGGCCCGTGTGCTTCAAGAATCTTGACCCCCCGTCGTGGCATTTGCGCATGCTTCAAAACGTATTTTTCTTTACTATTTTACCATCCCGAAATCCAGGGTCAATAATTTGGATGTCTCCGAAAAGGGTGCAATCATTTATCATCATAGTGTCTTCATATTGTCATAATACTGCCATCAGATTGTCATCATATTGGCATCATATCACCATCCACTAGTTTACTTCAGTCTTAATTGACAAATTCCAATCCTGTTTTCATGTATCATATAAATTACACTCTGGTAATTCAACATTGCTATGGAATATCACCATGTTTCATAGGCAAAACATCCAACTAAATGGGCATCTTCATCCATTTTCCATAACAAGGTCTTTATTCATCAGTATAGTTGGATACATATATCTGTATATATATATATCCCATTCTATCCCCACTAATATCCAATGAAATCACCATCAATCCTATGAATTACCCAGCAATAAATCCCATTCAAGAAGCCATGTTCATATCCCCAAATGATTTTCCCATGAATATGAAATCACCATTTTTCAGAGGTCAGATCCATCAATATTCCACTGCTGTTTTCACCAAGGTGCCACAGGTGCCAAGGCATCAGCGAAGAGGGTCCACACCACAGGGATGCGCACCACTTTGATGCCAAGGTCTCCCAGGACCTGCGGCGGCGCCGAGGCGCCCGTTTTTCGGGGGTGTCGCGAAGGAAATGATGGGATTTTTAGGGTGATTCATGGGGATTTCGAGTGATTACTAGGGATTTCACCAACAAACATGGGGATCAATAGGATTTACTGGGGATCTAAATAGGATTTCATGTTTGCGATTCATAGGGATTTGACCAACAAACATGGAGATATCAATGGGAATTACTCTCCTGAAATTCAATATTGCTATAGATGGCCCATAGGAAGCTCGATGATTTACCCATTTAAAATGGTGATGCTCCATAGATATGTTCAGTGACGGAAGGGAATATGTGTTTGTGCTTCCCCTAGATATGACGGTCAAGGTGTAAGACCCAGTGAACAAAACTAACAAGTTTGGATGATTCTAGGGGTAGATAACCCCAATTTGTGGGAAAGGCCCGAATGGATCCACAAATTTCTGGCCGCTGGTTTCTTTCTGGCTTCTGGTGTGAACATCTCCGAAAAGACTCATGAATCAAAAAAGTATCCCAAGTTCATGAACAGAAATCTAGAACATTTAAAAAAACATCATAAAACCACCAAACAGTTTCAATCTTCAACATTGTTCCACCATTCTTCAACATTGTTCCACCATTTTAGGGGCCATCGATCGCCGATTCCATCGCTTCCCCCACCTTCAAGTCTCCCGCATGGACGAAACTATTGCGATGAGCTTCGAAGACCTGGGCAAAAAATGGGCGACTCCAAAATCTCCGAAACTTTCCAAACTGTTGGTGTTGATACCCCATTGGTGCAAGTGCTCATACTTTTGTCGGTGAAAAATATTCCAATTGAAAAAAAAAAGAAAAACAAGACACTATTGCAACAATGACAATACACAAGTATATTGCTAATACAAGCAAAATACCACGTATTCGATATGTATTTATGTATATATATATATATACATATGTATATATGTATATATCTGAATTTTGTGCCATGTCCCTTTGGCCTTTAGGCCTCATTACACCATGCCCGGACGCCTGCGAAGCATATTTCTTTCCATACTTGGCCACCAACCTGCAAAGCAAGCCCAAATATCAACAGGCTGACATGAGTGATCATCCAGTTTGAAGTTTCCCTAGACATTCTACAGTTCTAATTCTGATGTTGATGCATTTTCAGATTCGTCCCTGCCATCACCATGATCATGATGATGATGATGATGATGATGATGATGACGATGACGATGACGATGGCGATGACGATGACGATGACGATGACGAGGATGAGGATGATGATGATGATGATGATGATGATGATGATGATGATGATAAATATCAGTAGTAGCATCATCATTGTCACTATTGTTATTGTGTTTTAGATAGTGTTGATGATGGTGTTGCTATTGGTGTTGGTGTCGTTGTCCTTGTCCTGGTCATTGTCGTCGTGTTTGCCGTCGTGGTTGTTTTGTTTTGTTTTGTTTTGTTTTGTTTTGCTTTAATTTGTTGTTGTTGTTGTTGTTGCTGCTGTTGTTGCTGTTGTTGCTGTTGTTGCTGTTGTTGCTGTTGTTGCTGTTGTTGCTGTTGTTGCTGTTGTTGTTGTTGCTGCTGCTCGCAAGACACTACACTTTGAAAGGACTGTGCAGTACTTCTCCTGTTTCTTCCTGTGGTATCATACATCTCATGATACTAACACCATCGCCGCAATTATCGACAATGGATAGTTGAACAATAACATGTCTGTCTGAACTTATTCACCAGTGTTAATTTATGTTATCCAATCGTACTGGGGGTCTACTTTAGAGGATAATAACTTACTTATATCTGGGGGTAAACAATAATAGGTCTGTAAAAGTGGATAGTGAGTTACCCCCAGGTTGAATCATGTCGCATCGGCCGAGTCGATGCCTCTGGACCAAGATACCCTCGGATGGCCACGTCGTGTCTCCACCTGGCGGTTTTCTTCCCAACTCTGAGGGAAATTCATGGTAAAGCAACTGCTGGAACCAACCGGGCAGAAGTTTTGGCCTGAAACACCTGCGATTTTTCACAGACTTTGATGGGTTTTCCATAACTATTTTGGTGGGCGTGGGGGGAGGTTGACATGGTTTGACCACCCTTGCCTTGTAGCAAAGGCGGCAGGCAAACGCCTTGTCCCAGCGGATCGCTGGTGGACCTTGGCTTGGGGGCATGATGGCTATAACCGGGGCTACATCACTGGAATAATGTCCGAGATTGATGATAAACCACGACAAAAACCACGACAAGAACCATTGGAATTTGAATATCCACGTATCCCACTTTCAGATAAAGCCATATTTTGATCTGCTGACACTGGGAGCCAGGCACAAAGCGGCCAGTCTTGCCAGAGAAGAACCAATCCTCCAGGCACAACCAACCTGGCAGGGCCGCTGCCGCGAGGCTCATAGGGCAACTTGCATGAATTGATCCATTTACCGAATCACTGTGATCCTAAGTATAGAAGTGATCCACTGCTAGCGGAACGGTGATATTTCCGACTCATAAGGTTTGCTCCTTCAACATTCGCTTCCAAGAACAAATTTCCTTTCCCAAGTGCCACTAAACCAAATCATGAAAATGACCTGTGCCACACATCCCCACCTCCAAAGTTGGTTCCGAACGGTACGCTGCTTACGTCCCTGCGGTTTGTTGCGATGAACGGGCCCTTGGCCAAATACAAAATTGATGATACCGCCATGTGTGTCTGTACTTGTTCATGTAGGTGGTTTCCCCGATTTAGTTTCCCAACAACTGGTATATAGTAGAATCCCTAGCGTACACAATGGAGGTATGTCGTCGCACGCAGCATTGCTTTAAAACGCATTGTAAGGCTGGTAGTAAGAATGATATTGACCGTGGTAATGACAAGAATACTAAACGACACTAATATCTCAGGTGTTCATACCCAACGTGCACCAATGCCGAAGCCCAGCCAGCTCAATTACTTGCTTGCTCTCTTCATGTCTGTCTACATATATACATGAATATGTATTTATATATATATATATTGTAGTTGTTTTAAATATTGCGTGCTGTGTTACATTGTAAAAACTAAATAGGTTTTATAAATTATATATTCGAATTGTATGAATTATATGTGGTATACCATGTTTTATCTTATTGCATCGTACTATATTTTTGTGTGGTGTTATAATATAGTACACTATGACATTACGTATTGTATTACAATGTATCATACTACTATGTTCTGATATACTATGATCTTCTTTTGTATAATATCATGGTTTACCTACTATTGTTTTTATTTTATTTTATATATATACATATGTTAAAGCATCATCATCATATATATATATATATATGCATATATATATATATACTTACATATATATCATATAGTACATAATATTGAACATACTGTATATACATCATTTGAAATCAGTTATAGATGGACCGCTCCACCCATCCTCTCGCCCTTGGAGACCCCTGGCTGACCTTCCAGCTTTTACCTGAAACAGCGCCGCCTGACACCAGACATGTGCAGAGACTTCGGGGCTGAAGTAGAGAAAGAGGGGTTACTGGGTTTTATAAAGTGGTAGTCCCAATAACAGTAATGTTAATGCTTTACTCTAATATGGAAGTTTATGATCCACCTGGAAGATTACTGTTGTTGGGACTACCACCTCCCTTTTCTGTCCCATGTCTCCCATATTTCATTCCACCAGTGAAGGCCCTAACCCAGCAGTCAACGACATCGTCATCCACCATCCACGACAAGTCAGCCAGTTGGTGATCCTATAAATATCTACAGCTACCACTGAAGTTTGTTCCAGTGCTTTTTATGTCCCTAATTTTGGCAAACTCCCCACATCGCTTCCCACCTCATCCTCACAAGTACCTGGAGCAAAGGACCATTTCTCGGAACCCAGTTTGGAACCCATTGCCCGCTCCAAGAGATGACTGTCAGAACAAAGGACCATTCTCCTGTGGAAAATCCAGGATTGAATCCTCACCATGAAGCTTCATCTCCCACCTGCGGGGCAGGAACCAGAAGCCGTGCCCAACCTTGGTAGTCCGCAGCCAAATTCATCCCCAAAAAGCAACTCGACATGCATGTCACTGCTGCATGTCATTCAAACTGCTCTTCAGTTTGGATCATTTCATCTGAAATTACCCTCTGGTTATTTAACATAGCCATGGAAAACCACCATTTTGAATAGGTAAATCACCATGAAATATCCCAATGTTTTTTCCCATGAAAGATAGAGCAAGAATGCAGATCTTGGCAGTGTTTTGGCACGCCATGGCACCATGCAACCAGGAAGGGTCTCCACCCGGTCCACATGGTCCACCTGATGAAAGTTGGCACCTGCAGGGAGATCACTAGGGATAGAAATGATGGCAATCAAAAACATTTGGAATCACCATGAATCACCAATCAGCTCGTCATCTTTCAGTCTATTCTGTGAGGGATCTTGCTAGGGGAGACACAGAGACACCGTTTGCATCTGCGCTTGCAGAACAAGGCACTCTGATCGCCAAGCTGTGTGCACTGCGCTTCAGAAACCCAAGCACAAGACGTCTCTCGCCGAGACTGAACGGCGACGAATACACGAAGTGAGCCAAAACGGGGTGCCGCAGAATGCAGAAACATAGACAGGATTTGTGCCGGTGATTTGTAAGAATGTGTGGAAGTGCTTCTGTACAAGACCGACCATCCAAGCAAGAGAGATGTTTCAAGTGATATGCAAGGGTTTGAAAATCTGGAGTTATTGGAACATTTCAAACCATCATGCCATTGCTGAACAACTTTTGCTCGGTGATAGGTGTTGGGTGCATCTGACATATTCCCAAGAGTGTGAAAAAATCAGGAGACCAGACAATTGAAGCGCCGGATTTCCCATACAAAAAAGACAAACGGTCTGTAGATCCTACATCTTTGGACATGCCCATATCCATATTCTAAACCGGTAACCTATTCTTCAGTTCCAAGTGTTGGTGGAATAAACCTGCGGCGTCGATATTTTCCTCCTCCGCGTATGTAATTTTCTGCAAGAAGAGCCCATTGGGTGGAGCGATTCTGCACCTGCAACGATTCCCATCGCCTAGTTTCTCCACAACAGCCATGGACCATTTTACGGGTATCTCTACTGCCCTCCATTGAACACCTCAGTACCATTGACATGTTGAGGAAATACATGAAAATTTCAAACTGCGGCATCCGTTAGAATCCAGAGAGCTAGTCCTCCCTTTCCGTCCTCCCTTTCCGTCCTCCTCTTCACCTCCCATAGCTTGCTTTTGTTGCTGAAATCCCTCTGTTCATCACATCCACCATTTTTTGTGCTTGAATCCCCACTTCTCTTGGTGGAGTCTCCTTGGTTTGAAACCCCATTTCTGTTCTTCAAACAGGTGAAATACTCATTGAAAAAACAAAAAAGCGGGGGCTGCTGAAATCCACATCTTCACTGGTAAAATTCCCCATCTTTTCCACACGAAATGCCCATTTCTTGGCTGAAATCCCTGCAGATTGGGCTTTCCCACCGGCCCTTCACGTGCTTCAAGGCCATGGCCAAGCTCTTTGGCTCAGCGACCTGAACCAGCAAACATGGAGGTTTTACCAGGAACCATGGCGCTGGAAATGGGTCAAAATGGAGGATTCAACCAACATAGATGGAGAATGTGAGGTGAAACATAAAAAAAAACTACATATTGGTGGTAAACATCCACTAGCGTTAGCCCAGGATTAACAAACCCCTTGTTGATCACAATCGCAATTCATCACTTTGAAGTCCAATTTTGTATAGTTACACCCATGATCTAACATGTAACCTCAAAGTAGCCTCCGTCAATTTGGTGTTTGTCCAAAATTTCAAGAGGGGAAGATACAATGGCTTGATTACCTGATTCACACAGCTTTGCAACCCACCAGCAGGAAGGGCTCTGACTCTATTCCGGACTGCATCCGCGATGCACCAGTCCCAGACCCAGAGCCCAACAAGCACTCCTCATGGGAACTTAAGGGACAGGAAACCATGGCTTTTCCCGCAAATATGGGAGGTTTCCTGTACGGTCCTTCAACCAATTTCCCTCCGGTGTCCTCAAACATGGCTGGACCCCCCAAAGAGTTCCATGATTTCCCCAGCGATCAACCTCCATGGTTGGGTCGGAAATGTCGCAGCCATGCCCACCCAACCTCCAACTCCTGCGGTCTCACCACGTGTTGCCCAGCAGCCACCAGCGCAGTGACCAGAACACGTACCATCCTTGGGACCACAGATGGGGTGCAGAAATGGGGCTTAGAACCATAAGCACTCTGTAGAAGATTGTAGATATGTATGTAAATATACTGTACACATACATCATATTCTGGTCACTATTACATATATATATATATATATATGCGTATATTATAATTGTATAATTGTATATGATATCTATATATCTGTATACATACTGTATATCATATATCGGATACATCAGATGTATCATCCCCCTTTTTTTCATCCAGCGGCCTGTAAAGGAAGGCATCTGCCTCCACATATATCTGCAGCCGGGCCGGAAAGCCTCCTTCATCAATCCGCACAGAAAGCCTGGGCTTTGGCGGCCCAAGCTGGAAACCCCCAGCAACCCCCCTGGCCATGGAGTTGAACCCAGGATTTTGGGCGGTGAAAATCATCGTCTTACTGGTTTTCAATGATCTTTCAATGGTTTTCAATTACCGGATTTACCGGGGTTGGGTGGTTGAAAATGGCAACGATCAGCGTTTGGGAGAGAATCGTGACAATTTTGTCCACACTGGATGTACAGTAGATTTACTGATCTCTTGGGGCGGCATTCCTTGGCGCTGGTCTTTCCTCTGCTAACCTTGCACCAATGACTTGGAGCAAGCCATCTTGCGACAAGATGCATGTACTCATCTGTGCATGAAATCGTGTAAGAAAGATACAAGAGTTCTAGACTTGCAGAATACAAGAGGGCTAGACCTACAGAATTGAGACAATGATTTAAGGATCAAGTTGCGATGCAGAAAACGCAGCGTCAAGCCATGTTGTTAAGCTTGGACACGCAACAGGACTAGCTGGCCACGCCAGAAACGAAGCTGAGTCACAGGCTGTTTTTCAAGGGGTCCATAGTAATCTTCATCATAGACGTCCTGATCTCTCAGAAAAAAACAAGGCTCCGTGGGATCATTCAGCTACGATAAAATTCGGGGCATCTGTACCCGGGACGCCAAACTCGTTGGATACCCCCATCCCCCTATATCATCATCATCATCATCATCATCATCATCATCATCATCATCATCATCATCATCATCATCATCAATCAGTCATCATCATCATCATCATCATCATCATCATCATCATCATCATCATCATCATCATCATCATCATCATCATCATCATCAATCAGTCATCATCATCATCATCAATCAGTCATCATCATCATCATCATCATCATCATCATCATCATCATCATCATCATCATCATCATCATCATCAATCAGTCATCATCATCATCATCAATCAGATCATCATCAATCAGTCATCATCATCATCATCATCATCATCATCATCATCATCATCATCATCATCATCATCATCATCATCATCAAGATATCCGGATGTTTTTTCCCCCGTTTCAGCCAGGCGGCCGTCCCATCTTTGCAGGAGGATCGCCAGTTCACCGTGAAGGGTCGACAGTCCACGCGTCGCCCGTTCCACTGCTCCGCGCTCGCGCGCAGCAGTGGCAGATCCAGGGGACCCACGGGCCAAACGTAGCGAGCCTGGCAAAGTCATAGGCAAATTGAAATCCAAAACCTGGAAGATTGTGGGATCATGTGTAATGATATGTCATATCATTACATTACATTATTTGATTTGCTAGTATGTTATTGCCTACTTATTGATTAATGACCATGATCCATACTGTAGTTGCAAATCATCACATTCTGATCGTGATTCATTCCAGCGAAGCCATCTCACAGCATGCTGTCCTGGGTCATGTCATGGTGTTTGTATTCCCCACAACTTGGAGGCGTGAATGGCCAAAAGTTTGACCGCCACCCAAGAGTTTCCACATGGATCTGCACCTCGAAGGGTGTGGCCTCATCAGCAAGTAGCAAGTCGTAGCGATAGCACCTGGTGATATTCATGAGTGGATTTTAAACCCGCAGAACAGAAGCCTTGCCTTCGGGTCCCAACTGTGCGATCTGAAACAGCAAGCCTGTCATTTTTTTACGACTTGAAGGCCAGCGCTTTTTACTCATTTTTTGCGGTGCCAAACCACCCAAGCGGATCCATGGTTTAACCGGTCCGAAAAACATCCACCAGGGCGCTTCTGCAGCGCCGATTTCCTTGCGTGGAAGTTCTGGTCAACCTGGTGCTGGGGATGGAAATGTCTTGCCCCCAACAGACAGTTGGTCAAGTTTTGAAACCCACTGCAGGTTTAGGTGAAGATATGCATGAAAACCGAGTTTTACCCTCCAAACAGCAGGTTTTCGGTGAAAAGAAAGAAAAACACCTCAAACCAATTCTGGGATTGGGCTCAGAGATTTTGTTGGTCGTTCTTAGTCGTTCTTAGTCTGAACATATCCATAGTTGCTGTGTAAACATTCCCTTGCGGTGAAACATAGCCAACGCCGCGTGCCACACTTAGAATGGGGCCCTAAATAGGGAACTTCATTTCTGGTGGATATATTTACAGTCGGAGGATTTACAATTGGAAACTGGGAGCCCCCCCATCTTGATCGGTATCGTGCAATCCTGGGGCCCTACGTATAAATGGAGCAACCTTCCAGGCAAACCCAGTTGCCGGTAGTAAATTCACCCCATTCATAATATCTGCTATCGGGGCCAATCATAGTAAACATCGATTCAGGTGAATCCCCTGTCACTGGCAGTGTCATCCTCTAGACACAACCATCAGCCATTGGAGGGTTGGACACTAGGAATGTGGTGAGAGCCAGCCAGCGCCATCGTCGGAAGCCACTCTCCAGAAAAGACTTCTGCAAGAGCTATGGCAATAGCAACCCCCGAAAAGATAGAAAAATTGGAAACATCGAAAATATGGAGGAAGGATCATCTATCTATCACATCTTGGAAACACTGATCTATCTTTTTGGGGTTGTTATATATGAAATCTACACCGTGCAGATCCAGAATTGTAGTAGTCACATACCTAAGACCTCCAGCACGATGATCAAAAAGTGAGACTTGATTTGGATTGATTGTTGATTTCGTATTTGTCTTGACACACAAAGCGTCAAAGCGTCCTCATTTTCTGGCCAAGAATCAGCTTCCACATCCATCACGCGCCTCCAGGAAGCATCTTTGACGCTGCAGCGAAACACGCACTACGCATGCAGGGGGAAAAAAACACTCAGTCAGCAAAAGCAACTTCAAGCACTTGACTCTGAATTTCGGAGTTTCACGGAACCCTCCAAGAAGCAGCTTGGTTGACTGTTCCAGTAGGGGCCCCATATCCCTTCTGGGGAACCGCCCTTCACCGGCGAGGAGCAGGTCGTTGGGCAGGCGATGATTGCAGCGGCGTTTCAAGGTAGCCGCGTCCAAGTCTCTGAGGGACACCAGGTCCACATGCGCCACTTGCGCCTGGGATGCCCGAAACCTCCAGGGGATACCAATTTAGCACCGAAATTGGGGTAAAATATAAAAAGGGAATCCAGGTGGGCTCACATTACAGCAGTTTTGTATATAATATTAGTAGAGTTCAACCACCTTCAGCTGTGGGGTTCTTTGGTGTTCTTAAGTTTATATGCCCAAAGCCCAGGGATGCTTCGCATACGACGTGCAGCTGATGTTTCATCTCTGAACCACACATCAAACAACAGGTCCCATTAGACCGTTCAACAAAACCGAAAAAAACTGGTGAAATACCCAGAAAGTGAAATGAGTGGCCGGAAGTGGGGATTCAGCAACTCTCCGGTCTATTGGCAGACGTGGAAAACCCATGCCTTGAAGAATCTGAGGTTTCGGACACAACCAAGAAAAAAGCAAATAAAAGTGTGTTTTTGGTGGATCATTGGGTGTGGTCCTGCATTTCTGGGGACATCTCCACACCTTGTTTGAGTCGTGTCCCAACGCAACTCCTGCGCTCAACCTACCTCCACCGACCCCAACCAGGGGGTCAGAAACATCCCATCCCCCATCAAACACACCTCAAATGGTCCCCAAATATGTGTAAGTCACCGATGAAACCATAGTTTCTGTGGGGGTGTTTAATGTTGGGGGGAAGGGAGTACTTCTGGATATGTAATCATCTTTGGTTAGTTATGTATGAATAAAAACGAATATATCCCTATGAATATCCCATTGAATGACCATAGCTTAATTGCTGGGTTGGTCAAAAGCTTCATTGATATGTAATCTTCATATTTATCATATTTACCGTAATCATCCGCAATCATCATGTTTATCACAATGAAATCATAACCTCCAAGCACACCTCCTGTCCCCCGTCCCCCCGTGGCAACCTCTGCATGAACGCCCCGATCGGTGCGCGAGCAGCCCACCAGCTGAGGCGCTGGCAGCGCTGGAAAACGGCGGCCTCGGTGGCCATAAGATTTTGGAGATAGAGAAACCATGGAAGCCTATCTAAAATCCATGGAAAACCGATGTAAAACCATGGAAAAACAATTGGAAAACGTACAAACACCACGGAAAAACGATGAAAAACATTGCGGAAAGTCATCCACCTAATCCAAAGGGCTGGGTGATGAAAGTTGTAGAATTTCTGAAAATCTTGAGAGAATGTTTGGGAGGAACAACTTTATGCTGTCATTTTTGTGAGCCTCTTTCTGGGTTCCAACCTCCACCTCTGGATGTATGAGAGTGTCTTGATGTAAACATGCGACTGTCGCATACTTTCATCTGCAATTTCTGTGTCTTTCTTTTGCTTTCTTGCTTTCTTCTTGCTTTGTTCGCTTGCTTGTTTCTGCTTTCTTGATTTCTTATTTTCTTGCTTTCCTCGTGTTTGCGTCTTATTCCCTTTGTCATCCTGTTATGCATAATATGTCCTTCCTTTCCGGGCTTTCCGCTCTCTGCTTCCTCCTGCACCTGTTTCAGCTTATCAAATCCTAAGCATTCATCTTTTGCCATATGGATTTGCCTCCAAGTAGGGTACCCCATGGTACCTTAAATGTTTACTAGCATTGCAATTTTAGGGGCCATCCCCCATTTGGGGATTAATAAATACCTGTTCTTTTTTGTGATATGGAACTTATGATTCCAACCACCTCTGCCAAGGCTCCATACTGCGGATGAGACTTCATCAGGGCCGTCAACAGACTTCCGTGGACGGTGCGCGCACCTTGTTGGCAGGCCGCTTCCAGCGGAACTTAACGAATGGAAAAACTGGGAGGTGCAGCCTGCATGGTACAGTAGAAAAATAAAACCATCCCAAAATGATCTGTGCATTTTAGTCTGGTGGGTTGGCTGATCAAAAATCGAGAATCAACTTCAATGGGGTAACTTAACTGGTTTTTGGCCACCAAAGGAGCCAACTATTGACTGGAAGAGGTAAGGATTTTTCTGTGGAACATGTCTGAGCCACTTTTGACTTCTTGTCCCTGTAGTGCCATGGCTGCATTCGGAATCTCTCTTTCAGAATTTTGGGGAATCAGCCCTGAAGCACGTGGGTCGTGCTCCGAAACAAGAGAGGATCCCATGATTTTGGACACCTCCTCATGGACCATCAAATGATGATCGAGCTTACAGCGAAAATTCCCAGCTTGAGGGCCGTGCTTTTGTCGCCCAAGCTTTGCCAACCAAGAAAGTCAGAGCCGTCGTAGGCCACCTGAATCCCCCAAGCTGAATCCCAACAAGGGGTCCCTTGCTGGCTTCCGAACCTTCCACCAACAATTGCTATCGATGGTTTCAAGTGACAAAGCTAGGAATCGCAGCGCTTGGGTGAGACAACTAGTTGGTGACCATGGCTTTAGTGAGTCCGCAGTTCATTCGGTCATCTACTCCACAAGTTCATTGCACCATCTGGGCCAGGCGGGAAAGTGGGCCCCAAAGTCAACACGTCCTCATGTTGTTTGGAACAGGAAGACACGCGATGGTGTGGACGTCCCTTCTACTCCCAGTTGTTCCCGATCCATGGTCTGACTCACATGCAGCCTGCGATGATCGCTCCCCTCAGCATTGGGTTCCCACCTGGATCTTCCAGCGTTGCAGCACAGCAACCAGCGGAGCTCTGGGCAAGACCTTGGCTCTGACAGCGCGACCAGACAATGAAAAGGGGCCCCAAGAAAATAGAAATGAAGAACCCTACGGGAATAGTGGCAATAGTGGCAATTTATGAATAATTGTTATGGGTTGTTCTACCTGTGTGGGGGTTGCTACAAGCATACACAAGCAATAAAATTGGCAAGTTAGGCCAGGCAAGAAAATGGGTGGCATTCACAAGGAAGAAATGGAACAAGGCGAGAAAAAAGTGGATTACACCCAGACAAATACAAGAGTAAAACTGTAAGCAAAATAAAAGGAGGCCTGACAAAGAAACCTGAGAAAGCAAGAATGTAGATATAAGAACGGCAAAAGATACAACAGGAATGCAAGCAAGAATTGTGCTGCGGCTATGTCCTCTCACTGTCTGCTAGCCATCTATCTGAGGCCATGACCTGGACCATCAACAGAAACGCCCCAAGAGCAACGCCATGGACCGCAATGGGCCGCATCCTTTGATACCAGTGGCAGTTTGTTGATGCCCTGCTAGAGTTTCTTGAACTTTTTGTGGGATAAATATATGGATAAATGGTGTAGACACCCATCCAATCCCACAAAGCTTCCAGCATCTGTGGCTGTAATCCTCCTGGATATCCAGTTGCTCAATTGGCTTGGCTTGTTAGGAACTCACCAACCTCAAGTTCATCATGCGGTGGTCGAGTCATACCCCAATTGCGATTGTTGTGCAGGTTCTTTGTTCTGGTGGGGCGATCCTCCAATATTGAGAAAGCTGGGCTTCAATCGGTTTCATCCATAAATTCCATAGATCTTCACGCCTCACACCGGGCACCATTCGCGTCCCTGGCTATTTCCAGCGACTTGAGCCCAATGCTCACATTGTGAGACAAAGTTCGAAATGTGAACCAAAACATATCATTAGTATCAGGAATAGACAGCAAGAAGCGGTATCAAGGCATTACCAATAAAAATTGTGATATCAACAAATCATCCCCGGGCACTGATTTGGAATCCGCCTGATACCGCGAAGAATGAAGAGTGAGTTAAAATCAATTGTTCAACGACACACATTTGCTAAAACTGAACTGGTACAGTCATGCTTGAAATCATTTAGATTCAAAAATCAAATTCAAATAGTCTTTGATCTAAGAGGGTGTGTCTCCAATTTATCTTGCGTATGTCCCACCAAAAGTGCATCACTCGGAGAGGTCCCAAAAATCCTGTGGGGTTTGGGAATGGTTCAAAACTACATGCCCCCCTTCCAAAGAAAAAAACCTCATAAAATCATCGTTTCAGATTCTCCAAATGAGTCTTTCAATCCTAAGAAGGTAGCCCCATTTTTGGGTCACAACATCAGCACTCTCAGGGGACGCCACCAGGCTTCCCCGCTGGCTCAGGATCGAGCTCCGCCTGATGCGCGACCTCACACTGCCACGTCACTATGTGGACTTTGTGCCCTCTGGGTAGTTGATCCAGTGGGAAATCCCCCGTCATCATCCTTAGATCAGGTTCCTAGAGGTCGATCCAGGCTGATGGCAACATGTTCCCATCCCAGAGGCGTTGAAGCTCCAGGAGAATCACGTCGCCGGTCCAGGGCGCCACAAACCACCCATTTGGGAATGGTGAATAAACCACCTATAAAAATGGTGAAATTGGGGATGGTTTATTATTGTTTCACCAACACAACTTATTCAAACAAAACAAGTCATGCTGAGGATTGGGTGTTGGGCATGAAATTGGGATTATCATTTGTTATGGCATCGTACACCATGGAACGTGAAGCCTTTTTTTGGTCGAAGTGCCTCGAATCCGACCAAAATCCGTCACACGTGCAATGGTTGGCTTCGCCAACAAAAAGATAAGACCCTGGGCTGAGGAGTGACATTTCTTGTGAGTGATTCCAGGGGTCACACGTGGTATTACCACTTCTTAAGCATCAATGGAATCCGCTCACCTTCCATGTCTCTCCCAGGTTTTTAACAGCTCCTGCCCAATCATTGCCACTTGAAGTAGCAAGCTGACAGGGGCACCCTGGGTAAGCTGGCCGCCAAAAACCCTGCACCAAGTAGGCACAGGGCACACGTCATGTTGGAGCCTGAGGTGGACAGACCCAAACAGCTTTTCCAGGGGAGGGTATAGCCGGTATAGCCAGTTGTTGGGGGTCAATTCACGTTGCCCAAAGACTGGCCCCAAAAAGGATAGTCCACACTCTGCTTCTCCAAATATCGTTTCTCCCCGATCAAGCAAGCTGAAGAAAGGCGTGAAGCAAGTGCATCTTGGGGAGCTGGCCACAATAAATCTTGGCACACCCAAATTTGGTGCGAAACATACAAACCTGACCCTCCATCAAACTGGTGCCTGGAACCAGCACAACTTCCACCAACAAAGTAGAACATTTTGAATAATTGTTGAGGGTTCTCAATGTGTGGGCCAGACCCCTCGGCTCAGAAGGCGCAGTCTCCAGTGGAGGCCATACCTAGGCGGAGAAGAAGTCAGAATGGAATCAGACTTTAAAAACCCCATCATGCGTATCATACACCAAACATCATTAGGGCACGGCACCAATAAAAAACTCAGCACTTCTCTTGTGGCAGTGTTCTGTTTCGAAAAAAACGGAAAGATCATTGGGCACCTAAATGAAATTTGTACGCATGGATATATACATACATACATACTTGTATATATATATATACATGATTATATGATTATGAATATATATGGTTATATATGAGTATATGTGTGTGTATCTCATAGATTGATAGATTGATAGATGGAGTGACAGATTGATAGATTGATTGACTGACTGATTGAAAGATAAATAGATACAAGGAAAGATACAGGGGTAGATGGATAAATGGACGGATAGAAAGAAGTAGATGGAGATTGTTAGAGATTGATAGAGATAGCTAGATAGCTTGATAGCTAGATAGCTAGATGGCCAGATAGCTAGATATAGATATAGCTAGAGACATAGATAGAGATATTGATATAGATAGAGATAGAGATTATAGATATAGATATAGATTATAGATAGAGATATAGCTAGAGATATCGCTAGAGATATGACTAGCGATATAACTAGAGATATAGCTAGATATAGGTATAGGTAGATATAGATAAAGGTGGCAGGTGGATATGGATATCGGTAGATATAGATAGAGGTAGGTATGGATATAGTTTTAGATAGATGGATAGGCAGATGGGTCGATAGGTAGATAGATTAGATGACATCACATTGGATTAGATCAGATCAGATCAGATTCGATCAGTTCTCATGATATTGGATTAGATCGGATGAGATTAGATGAGTTCAGATTGGATTGGATCAGATCAAATGGATAAGATAAGACCAGACAAGAGTAGGATAGAGTAGAGCAGAGAAGATTAGAATTAGATTAAGACTTAGATGCAGATTTGATGACAGTAGGGTAGATTGAACTAGACTGGATTAGATTTGATTTGATCAAATCTAGATCCAGATTTATATCTAGATGCTTTCGGAGTAGAGTAGAGAAGCTTAGATACAGATACATATATACATACTGTATATTCTATATTTATGCATATATATATATATATAATATCTAGATATATCTATAGATATATCTAATATATCAATATACCTATATATCTGTTTATATATCTAGATATATCTAATAATATCTAATATATCTAGATATCCAGATATCCAATGACAAAAAACAATTATTACTTGTCCCCTCACTGAGTCCGTGAGGCCGTTGGCTGGGAGATTCACCAGGCCCGCAAACCTCGGTATCGAAAAACGGCTGTGGATGGCACGTCTATTGGATCCTTTACAAGAACTGGATGGTTCATGATAGTTGATAGATGATAGTTAATGGTTAATCCAACTATCAACTATCAACTATCATTAAGGATGTGATTTGCCATCATAGTTAATGACTGCAAATCATGGTTAATGATATTTGATGGCTGGTCAATGGATGGTTCATGATGGTTAATCGAAAATAATGGTATTGATCCGTTACATGGTCAATAGATCCATCTGAATTTGTTTTAAAAAAAGACATTGATCAATGGATATGAATAGATATACTTAGATACCATTGGGTAAGATTATATCATTGAATTTCAATATATGATGATAGTGGATATGAATTGCCATACTGGTGCAATGAACTCATGTCACGAATGTCCTAGCTTTGGTGCAATGTCCTTGCTCCATTTCAGGATGTTCCAGCTGTTCCACGACAATTGCAGGCAGACCTCGCGCATGTGCCTAGCCACCTGCCAGTGGCTGGTGATGTTTTCCACTTCCAGGGGGTTTCATTTCAGTGGAAACCCATGAATCTCTGACCCTTTCGATACGTTTCAGATTCGGGCGGCGCGAAAAAACATGCGGGTGATCAATTTTCCAACTGTTCCGTCCACGGAAATTTCGGCAGGTCACATTTCTGCGATATCTGAGGCGCACGTCACTCCCTGGTTTTCGTCGTTGGTGCAGTCAACGGCCATCACCGCCCCAAAGCGAATGATCCAGCCAAACGAAGCAAGGACGTTCCTCGATTCGCCAGTTCGAGCGTTGAGACCCTTAACTTTCTGAGATCTTAGGGGCTCAATCGGGGTCCAAAAATGAGAGCCTCGACTGTTCTGACATGTTTCATCCCAAAATTGTGGGTATACCCACCAGCCACTGTCTACACCTAGGCCATATGCTGGACAAGCTGCAAGATAGAGATGGCGCAATTGTAGGGATCGGGGCAGGCTTGCACGGCTTGTTTGATCTGGATCACCTGGACAAAAAGTTGACAAATGGTCCATAACCCGCAAACTGGTGGATGTTGATACAGGGAAACAAACACATAGGAGCACCGGAATCCAGGACCTGATTGCAGTTGGATGTTTAATCGTTCTTGTAAGCGGCTGAAATCTGCCATCGGAGGAATGCATATGTACCATGTCTGGTGTCTCATCACAAGATCATCTTGTTCACCAACAAGATCCAACAAGTAGTTTCTATGTGAGCTGGTATCAATCTCATCTACATTACATCAGAGACATTGTTTCTCTGTCACATATCCTGAAAGTAGCCATCATTGTCCCAACTGACGATTGGCTGTGTGTCCCTCAGTTCTTCATTGATCCATGTTCTCGTTTTCTTCATCGGCACCTCACGCACGATGTAGGCCAAAGAATTCCCGACATCAAAGGCACAAACGGCCCAGTTGAAATTCCGGGCTTCATGCGCCTCGGAGTTTCGGGACGGGATGGAGTATGTGACCCCTCAAAAGCTACAGGTTCTGGGAGGGGGATCGCAATATTTTTCGTTATTTGTTTGTTTGCTTGTGCATTTATCTATATCGATTCGTCTATCCATTGATTTCTTTCTCTATTGAGCTATATTCCTATTGATTTATTTGTTGATGTGCTTAGCTACGTGTTCATGTTTTATTCATGTGCTGGTTCTTTGTCTATCAAATTGTATATCTATTATTATCTACTATATTGTGTCTCATGTTCATTCAATGGAGCTACAGAGAAAATGTCAAATCAACAGATCTGGTACCAATCTGTCCCAATCAAACGTAAATCAAGGGGCAACATTTTGCACCCAAGATCATCATTCGAATCATTCGAGGTTTCCAGGAACCTGCGAACCTGCCGATCAGCCAGAGTGGCCCGGTTCAATTTGTCGATCTTCATCACAGTCTCGACTTTGGGCCCGGCGGCTGCTGGAACGAATTTCTTCCAGCCAGGCTCGTCCTCCTGCGGCAGACGCTCGCAGGTGGCACATGGACACCCCTTTGGTACGGATGCAACGGATGTGGTACGGATGTACAGTATGTGTTGTATTCTGAGGTCAGTAAAGTCAACCTATTCCTCACCCAGTCTTCAACCAATCTGAAGAATACGAGGTGATTCAGAAGCATCTGTCCATATCTGTCCTCATCGGTGATTTTCAGGAGTTTCAACCAATCTTTCTCGAAGTTGCAATCCTCGGAGACCTTGGCACGGACTTCCATGATTTCTGCACCAACTCATGTACTGTGAGTAGGTACATTCGAACATGACGAACCAACAAACCGGAAAGTTCAATCCAATACACCAACAAAAGTGCGGGGTTCAATGCTCTAGACCCAGTTTGTCACATTTTTCAATGAGTTCTTTCCATGTTGAAAAAAAGTTGCTTTCCAACACCCAACTATCATGTATTATTCTCAGTTCTCCCATGAATTCCCATGATCTCCTCGTGACCGTGGTAAAATCCACCCATACCATGACCATGGCCATGACAAACGCCAAGGCTCCGCAGCTCCGGCCACAGCGACTTCGGACAAGGAAGCCATGAAGGTGAGCCAATCGTTGGCACAGTTGGCCTTCGTATCACCCGCCTGTCGCGGAGCTGTTTGGATGAAAATGCGGCCGGCTAAGGTCGGCTAACATTTGAAAACAATGTAGGGACTGGTAGGCTCGTAGGGTTGAGGAAATTCACACTTGAAGACCGAAAAAATCGACCTTGAGATTTTTTGTTGGTCCTTGTGGTTGTGGTTGATGGCATTCTCTATTTCAGGTGTGCGCATCCTGTTCGAACAGCAGCTTTGATTTTGAAGATGTCTGTACTAGCGGTCCCAAAAAGAGGAACCAACCAAGAGCGCTCGCGTTCGAACAATGACATCATAGAATAGCGCTGGCAAGTATAAAGAAAAAATAAAATATGGCAAGATTATCGAGATGGCCAATGAAAGGCCTGGTTCTGATGCAAAGCGAGTTGCTCTGTGCACTTGTATTCACGATACTGACTTTGATGGATGGTTTATAATGCAAAATCCATCTATAAATGGATGATTTAGGGATAGCCCCATTTATGGAAACCCCCATACAATAGTTCTTGTTCTGTATACACCAAGGCCCCCCCGGCACCGCGACGCATGCATTGGCAGACATGGAGATGTAAGCCCCGACCCAGGATCTCAGTGCGCTGGAGGATCTGAATGGAACGTAGTAACTACATGCTCAAATTGGCTCAACTTCCACATACACCCTGCACCTGAAGGCCCTAGTCATTTGCGCAGTGTGGATTTCAGTGTCCAGATTCTGAGATGTCCTTCGATCCTAAGAATCTAGATTGCTTTGTAGTTCGGTCGTGTGATTCGTGCAGACCCATCGTCATGAGAACGAAATCCCCTCACTTTCTTCTCCAACCAAGCTATCTGACTGCTTTTGGGGAGGTGTACTTGACCAAACATCCATTCGTGGAGACATCAAGTCTCTATAAATCACCCAAAGCTTTGGTCACCCGCCCACGCTTAAAAGGCACATGGCAGCAAAGATTCCCGCCACGCTTGCCTGCATGATGAGAACACACAGAAGATGATGTGTGCAGTGCATGGGTTTTGACCAAGAGATCAAAAAAACGAAAGACTATGGTCAAATCACCATTAGTAACCATTAAAATATCACCATTACTATAGGGTTGCTGGATGGACCAAGTCATTTAACATCGCTTCCTCGTTGGATGACTTAGGACTTGGTGGCATGGTCGAACTCACACAGTCAGACATCAAGGTTGTGAGAGTCGCTTGGGAATCCATGCCCAAGTGGTGACAGGGGGATTCCCATTCTTGCTCGAAAGCATCCCCCAATCTCGCCTATACACAGTAGAGTCTAATATGTCTAACATCATCCAATCATCCACTGCAAATCGATCATCATCATCATCATCATCATCATCATCATCATCATCATCATCATCATCAGGAGGATACCCAGCATTCCTTCCCTGTGTGTTTCTTTTTTCAGATATTCATCACAACCTCAACTGACTCAGCCATCTTTCCAGCTTCCCAGCCACCAAATATAGCACCCAGTAACCGCGCATCCGGCTGGGGAGTCGTCGGGGCAGCGCGATCCTCCGATGCGAGCGACCTGGTAGAGCTCCAGCACAGCAGTTCCCAGGTACGTCATCGCCTCCGAACATGGCGTGACCAAGGGGGTCCTGAAGTGGTGGACGTCAAGTTATCATCCAAGTTTTGTTGGCGACAGGAAAAATGAGGGAAAAACCACTGATATATACAGGTGATACTATAGACATCTGTAGACTGTAGAGTATCTGTTTGGGGACCCCTAGCCAAGACATAGGCTTCTTGGAAGGGCATTGAGTTCCAGGAATGGGGGGCATTTCACGTGATTCCACCACGGCCTGAAAGCCATCAATGACACATTCGGTGAGGTTCCATTCATTTGGAAGAGTCACCTGGGCAGACATTCGTCGAGAACTTGAACCAGGGCTTCAGGAAGGTTTCAGCAGATGATCAAATGGAGGTCATGCCAGCCAGAAAAGTGCTGAGGCGGCTGTTGCCCTAGTTGCTAGCCGGTCCTACCTGGAATTATCGGCAATGTGAATCTGATCCGGATACACTGGAGGAACTGTCTACTCAAAGTCTTTAGGAGTCACCTGCAAAGTCACCTGCGAACCCTCAGTTTTTTTGGTGGGTTGGTTCCTGTCCCCATTTTTGCTAGAGTTTCACCCCCATTTGCATAGGTTACAACGCTTCAAACAACCAACATGATGCGTTGCGTCTTTTTCGCTGCCACGGCGCTTGCTGCATCGGCAGCTCCTGTGCTTCTCGCACCACGTCCTCAATGCCTGGCAAATCCTCCCAGGACTCGATGAGATCCCAATCCACCTCCTCAACGGATTCAACGGCCGCTGCCTGGCACCACCCGTCATCATCTCTGAAAAAGATAGCTGTCTCTGTCAGGGCTGTTGTAGATGTATATGTTTTTCAACGGACAGAATATACATACCTAGGCCTGCCGGCTGGCTAAAATTTCTTCCGCCTGCCCAGGCTAAAGAAATTCTTGTCCTTAAGTAATCCCTGCCGTCTCAGCCAAAAACTTCCGTTTCAACTGTTCGTCCAGATTCTTGCTGGGTCAGCTGCTGTTCTTGCATTTTGCGCACTTTTTAATATTCACACACCCTGGGGAACATGGGCAAACCTGTAGCATGTCAAAGTTTATGAGGTTGCGAATTTACGCCGTTTCAGATTGTCACTTTTTTGGTAGAGGTTTTCAGGCTGGACACAGTAATAATGTGTTTTTCATGTGGCGAAACTCTCCCCCACTCCTGTGGAATTGAGAGAACATCACAATTTGTTGGAACCATCCAACATCCAAAAACTTCCGTCTCATCGAAAAAGTTCCGTTTGAGGGTTGTCCCCTCCAAAAGTTATTTTTTCACCAAACCTAAATAATTTTTGCTGCCTCGGTTGTTCTAGGTATACATTACATAGTCACATACATACACATATTCGATCATATTCGCGGCATACTGATAGAAGTGATGAGACATGTGCATGGCTAAAATAGGCAAATTCTCATCCCTCAGTGACACATGAACTGCAGCCCGGCAGCACCTCACGTGGCCACAGCAGCACAGCTGCAAGGAGGACAGCCGCCAGACCCAGCGTCCAGCGCGTCCAGCGGCCGCACGCCACTTTGGGGCGCAGCCAAGATGCCTCAAGGCCGCAGCAAAAATGAGACCATGGTGCCATGGTTGATGCCATGGTTCATGCCATTGTCCTAATACCGTCCTGATACCGTCATATTAGATTGTGTTCAAATTTCGTCAATATGGGTGTGGGGCAAGCCATTTGGGCAGCTTTTTTGGGAAAGGCTGGTTGTGTGTGTTGGATCTGAAACCATCCCATCTTGAGGGCGACAGCTTCTTCGGAGCTTTCCTGGTTGCAATCGGTGGTTCTCTTTCCGCCGCTTTCTATGATGTCTCTATCCGTTTGGCTGAGATGTTGATCTATTTGACGGAATATCCAGAATCTTTGGATTACAAGTACTGCAAGGTATACAGACCTGGGATATCTTAGCACAAGCCAACAGCCATTCCTCCCCAATGTCCGCCGAGACCTGTGAAGCGTCGCTTTGGACGGAGAGGGGCTGCAGCTCACAGCCAAAGTCATCCATGGCAAGGACCAGGCGTTGCTAGGGCAGGTGGTGAATGTTGGAAATCCACAGGCATCCATGGGCTAGATTCAGGCGCGCATTTTCTCCTACCAGATTGAGCCTCTCCATGTTGGAATTTGGTCTTGTGGGTCATCACCAGGCTGAGTTTGATCCATGCAACCCATCATTTTGGGAATGAAATCAGAGTGAATATGAATGATTTAAATATAGTCGTAAATTACCACATGTTTGATCCCAGTTTGCAGTCCCCCCCTGTGAGATAGCCACCACATTCATCACCCGTCCATATCCATCTGCATTTCAACCCAGGGGGTCATGGAGCATCCAGGCATACTTAGGGCCTATGAAGTCATGATATCGGCAAGGCGGCAAAGCTAGGGCCGCACAAAGCTCAAGGGCCAGAAACGCCAACCCAAGGGATTGGTCGTAGTGGAGCAAAAACACAGTATCACAAAGTGCGGAAAAGTATGGTCTAAGACGAGTCTAAGAGAGCATAGACATGGTGTGCTATGCATCATCTATGAGGTCACTCAGCCATCCACATCTGGGTCTCTGACGACCCACTGTTCAAAGCCTTGGAAAAATGGTCCGTGACCAGAGGCACTCCAATGCAACTTGGAATTGTCCTTTTAGCTTGTGGCCATCCGCAGATCCCACTACCTTTTGATGGTTGTCCCATTATCCCACAAAGGATTTGGCACAATGAACTCTGTGGAGCGCACTGTCTACAATTGAGACCTGAATCCCCTTCTGGGATCGGATATCTTCCAGCCTAGCAAAGCCCAGTGCTTGTGTAAGATAACGGTGGTTCTCCTTATCGAATTTGTTGCAAACGTAGTTGTACCCCAAATGTCAAGAAGCTGATGGTCTAGAGTCTTTTGCAGAAAACTGGCAAAGTGGGATACGCAACTTGAGTCGATATCCACGGGATTTCATGGGTACAATTTCCATCCAACGGACCATGAGTTTCCCCACAGACTTTGCAACTCGTGCCATGGCGACAATGAAATCGTTTTTCAGCAACCGCAAATGGAGAGAACAAAAATGCACATCTCTGGATGGTGCGTCTAGAGAATATCCTCAATTCCATACCTGATTTGCGTCTATGTTTGATGCCTTCCTCCGCATTGACCATCATTTTTGGTGATGTCGCTTGAGGTCGCCATGAATTTTCCGGCTGCTAACAGGAGGTCACTCAGGGGTCCTTTGCCCCTCGCCGAAAAGGCTGCAAAAAGAGGGGCGGGCAGAAGAGGGGAAGGATTTTCAAGACCAAGTTACATTCGCAGAATAGAAGGTCACCAGTGAATCATTTAACGTGATGATCCTATCTACCCAGGGTTTGCATCCAAAATCTGAACAGAATAGAGTATGCTGGGATGTTCACTTACTGACTTTGCTGGTGTTTCTCCTGTCCCAGGTGTCTCAGGCTACGTGTTTGTCGCCGTCCCTTCATCACTTCTCTTCAATACGCCAGCTTCCCTCCATACCTCCAACCTGGGGATGGACGCACCTGTGAGTTGGTCAGCAGGTTCCCTGAATTCGTCAATGACAGGGCGCCATTAGTCTTGCCCAAGTCTCCCTCAGTACCAGTGGCGTAGGCAAGGTTGAATCTTGAGACCACTGGTAGGGCCAATTGACAAACATCATCAAAATGGCTTGCTGGACCTTCATCCCCCGAAAGTGGTATCAAAAATCGCTTTGACTCATACTCAAATCTGTTGTACAGGAGAATGTACAGCTCAACTATACCTATCCGGCCTATCCTGACAGGACTGCCCTTCAGAGTCAAGATCATGACTCCAAATGACTTTGACTCAAAGTGGTGGATACCTCAAAATGGCCATTTTCATGGGGAAAATCAAGACAAGCGATTGGATTATGGGTTTCCAAATCTTGAGACAACCTCAAACGGCAGTATTGCACTTGATCACCACCTGTCTGTGACAATGCCCAGAATGGACAACCTGGAACCTGAAGTGACAAGACAAATGGGCTGCCAATTTGACCACCCAGTCATGGGGTAGTCTTCACCATGCTGAAGCCAGCGTCAAAGCTTTCGAAGACAGGGACTGACACAACTCCCGCGAATTTTCCTTGTCATTGGGTTGGTTTATGGAAAAATGTACTATCAACCATGGTTTACTATTGAATATAGTAGCTTCTGGGAAAGATCTCCTCATCCTGTTCTGCGACCAAAATGTCTGAAAGCGAGGGTTACAACATCAAGTGATCTACCGGCCACAAAATTGTGTCCATTGATGTTCCTGGTGCAAGGAAAATCAGTCAGAGGCCCCGGCTGCATTGCCTATAGCATCTTTCCCTACTGGCACCTCGGTTGAAGCTGGACCGAAAGGTTTCTCCCAGCTTCTGGCGGGCTTTGTCCATGATTTCCTTGTTCAAACATGCGATATACAAACACCTTGGCCATCTTCGAAGCCAGGATAGCTTCCAATTTCACATGATGCAGCTTCAAAATGTAGGTCACTTCAACTGGATTTGTCACTAACATGACATCTTCCAAGTGCAGTTCCATTTATAAGTGGACAACCACAGTTGTAGGGATTCTATCCCAACTTATGGAGGTTAAGATCCCATAAAGTTATACCCATGAAGAACACCTGGCCCCCCTAAGTCATGATTGTCGCCCTCTGGAGCTATAGAACCCCTCTCCAGCGACCAACAGCTTGGACCCTGAGGCGACCAACATCGTAGGCAGAGCTTTGACCTCGTCCCATATTGCTGGACTTGTGAAGGGCGCATCAAGTTGATACGTGAAAAAATATAGCACATAGATCCACATAGTATATGTATTTTGTATGTATTTATGGATATACAATGATATACGTATATACATTTACAGATATTGTGTCTAGATATCATGTATTTTGAGTGTATACATACGCAAGTATATCTATAGTATGTATATATACATAACATGTGAAAGTATTCATAAGTAGTTTCATACTTGAATATATTCATAAATAATGTCACGTAGTCACCCAAGAGATGCTTTCCGCTAGCAATCATAGTTAATGACTCTGGTCATTTTAACTTGTCGTGTGGTCACATGGGTCGTTGAATTCTCCTCGTCGTTACCGATCACTTTCCCACTGTTCACATCAGCAAAGAAAGCAGGGTCACCACAATGTCACTGTGATAAGCATCCCGGGAAAAAAATAGCTGGCTAGTAACCTTCATGGTAACCAAGTTGTACACTGGCTTTGGCCGGAACGATCATCCCACCATGCATTCCATGATTCTTCATTTTCAGCGGCTACAACCTCCATTCTAGTTTTGGCATGTTTTGGCCACGGGCCAAGATTTAAGACTCACGCAGCCACATTGTCTGGTCACGTTTTGTATTGAGACATATCATATCGGGCAACGTTGCGGGCACCTCGGCTTTTACACAAAGAGCAACTCCTCTATACTTGATCTTGATTGCTTCTACCGTACCTGGATGCCTGTGCTGGGTGAAAGTAATCCCAGTTTCTTGCTGGCATGTTCTTCTTGTTGTATTTGCTTAAAGATAGGGGCCATATGGGGCCATATGAACATGGATCAAGTCGTTTGCATACCTAAACCTGGACGTTTGTTGGATGGTTCCCAGTTGACGATATAAACTTGATCCGTACCCATCAAATCCCTCAATTGTGTTGAATTTCAAGAACAAGTTTGTTGGTGAAAAAGAATGACAAAACCACCGGGATGATTCCTGTGAGCAATTTGTGGTTGTGTAATGTTGTGTATATCTGTATATCAAGTATACCACGACACGAGGGATCAGCCACCAATGGTCACCAAGCCCCAAAAAACCGGTCCCCCAGCAGAGCGTTCGATCCGCCGTGCCCTGAACCAGCTTTACCTCAGAGGGAAAAGGTTGGGAATTCACAACGAAAAATCGGTAAGTTTCACCCGGAAAAATGGAGGATTCCAGTGATCAAAGCAACCAGAAAGGTACAAAGACTTCACCCAAGAAAAGTGGAGGATCCAAAAAATGCCTAAGCATGTCTTAGCAACCAGCAAACCAACACTACCCGGCTGGATGTTACCGCATCCAAGTGACCCAAGAATACTTTATGAAACTCCCTGTGGATTAGGGGATCCCATGCGTTTTCCCAGGCGATCTTCAACTGGTGGTTTCAGAGGATCATCATCCCAGGTGGGAAATCAAAAAAGATTGGAACCAACAACCAGCTTCAATCATCTTTGTTCCTGGTTTTTCAGCACCGTTCACAAAGCAGCACACCTTTAAAAGTCCGGAATCCAAGGTGCAGCAGGTGAAGTGTGAGCCGCACCAATCCTGGCTCAGGCTTTGGAATCTAAGACCTCATGGCCTATCATCACATTCCTGACTAAATACGCCAAATTCCTGAGACATGCCCACGTGGCAAGTTTCAGAGCTTTCAACTCACAAACGTAATTTTCTAAACCCAAGCTTTTAACAGTCCTTTAACTGATCTCATTCACACCGTGTTCCAAGTCTCACCCCTTTGCAGAACTCCAAGCAAGAGCCACGGCGTGTTGGGATCTTCTGTGCTAATTTCCATCTTGTCGTAGACAAGCGAAGCAACGACCTGGCTCAAACGGCCGATGCTGCCGGAACTTCACCCTTTGTCTTCGCAAACATGGCAATAGATCATGTCACCCTGGTACAATCTACCCTATAGTTCACATCAATGAACAGAATGGTCTATATAGGGGGTTTCCCAACCTAGGGGTACCCCAAATCATCCAAAATTGAACCAGAGTTGAAACCCATGGTTTTGAGATCCCACATTTCAAGAAACCCCAATATAGGCGGGGACGTTTATCTACTCCAATTTCACAGCACACAGACCCAGCGCACACCTCGACGGTGTCAACGCCTTTGGTTTGCACCACCTGTTCACCAGAAGAAGCACCAACCCCAACCAGATGGTGGCCAGAAAGTGCCTATGATTCGTGGGACATGTACCCAGTCCTGCTCGAACAGCTCGGGAAAAATATGGAAAAATCAAAGATCCGTCGGTGGATCAAACAACTCTGGTCATTTTGGGTGATACTCTGATCTCTGCAAGAGATCCCTTCCGGTTCTGCTGTCAACATAAAAGACACGGGGCTACGGCAGAATCTCCAAATAGATGCGTACTCCCACAAAACAGGATATCAATGATATAAATATATATTATATAATGATATGATATCAAATCTCTCTGTTGGGAGACATCTCCAACCACTCCTGGGGGGAAAAGTGTGCAAACAGCAGCATCACTTTTTTCGCATCTCTCGATGCTTCCCAAAATCGGCCTCGATCGCATTTCCACTGCCCTTCTTCCAGCTAAACAGTAGAGAAGATCCCGTGGGCCTGGTAATGGGACAGGGACCCCAACGAGTTGGGGGCCCCACCAAGAAACCGATTTCTGGGAAAGGTGGATTGAAACGGAAGGCTTAGGGATTTGGCTCGGTATAGCCAGGGTGCAACAGGTAGGCTGATGACTGGTGGAAACAAAGTCGCTGGTGCACACATCGGGCGGCCACTGACTTCTGTGGCTGATGGTCCAAACCCTGTGTATACTGCAACCCATACACAAATGGCGCACTGCAATTGACCCCAGCCGAAGGGTTGCCAAACCAACACCCCAGAGAAGCTGGAATTGGTTCATACTTGTACCCTTGCAGTGAGCCACCATCCTTGAGGGGGTTTCAATGATCTATGCAATGAGGACCCCAAGTGTTCCTCAGATGAAAGTTATGCACGCATCCCTTTGGAACTGGTTTCATCTGGCCCAGGAAACAACCTATCCCTTGCCTATCCGCGGTGCTAGCCTCCCAAAAAACTGGATCAAACAATAGCAAAAAAGCAACAGAATATTCAGTATGGGCCGGGTCAAAATTGGGAACCCAAAAAGTGGCTAGTTTAGTACTAATATGACCAAAATCACATTCCCTTGGACCTTCAAACCGCCCAGACCCATAGGTCTGAGGTCAGCGCCAAGTCCAATCTCCACCCAATGCCACTTGTAGGCGTCTGATCAAAACCCACTGTGACCATTGGGACAGGATGAAGGATACGAAACGTGACCTAGATCGAAGGAAGGCTACACTAAGATATAATAAACATATTAAGCAAATATGTTCAGCAGATATGCTAATTAGATATGCTAAGCAGATATGCAGCAGATGTCCCAAAACCATTGAGCACCACTTACACCTCTCAGAGAAAAGTGAAGACTGGTCAAGGATAACCTGAGCCCGACTGTCCTCAGGGTGGCGGCATCCAACCACTTGGGTGCTGCAAAGATGTCGTGCCTGCGCACTCAGAACATCAAGAAGTTCAAGGATTGGAAGCCAAGGCTAAGGCCAACTCCAATGAAACATCAGCTTCAGTTTTGTGGTCCCATCTGTGGTATTTGCAGTGGGGCGGGGCCCGGAAAAAAAAATGCAAACCTGCCCTGGAAACTCCCGAAAAACGGCAATCCAGGTGCCTCAATGCCCGAGGTTCAGAGGCCTTAGAAATCGAGCCAAGATTTGTGGCAGTGGAAAAATCCTGGATATTTCATAAGGCGGCCCCCTTCCTATGTAGCTACGGTGAATCATTGAACAGCACAGCTCCACAAAGATTCATGCAGGTGATGGCCGAAGGTCAAAAACTCAAGGACTTGGCTTTGTGGTGAAATCGATAGGTTGCACCCTGGTCGTCTTATCCACACTCCCAAGGAGAGTTGGAAGGTCGAGCTTTTGCCCATCGCAGGTCCCTTGTACTTGTCAAATTGGTCAACTGACTGAAGATGCAAAGTATGCGTCCGAGAATTGCAAAGAGATGAGCATGAATTTTTCGTGCTAGCCGAGTATGGACATGCTGGATCAGATTGAGAACGGAAATTGCACCGCTAGTGTCTGTGCAAGAAGTTACAAATGCAAATAGACCACACAAACAGGGCGTGATTCCCTAGCTGGAAGTGATGCACTGTCAAAGTATTTCCGTATTTCCACAACCAAATTAACCAATTTTGAAACTTAAGGGGTCGACAGCGTCGCTCAGGTCCACACGTTGGCCCCTAGAACGTTGGTCATTACGTGGGCCTGGAGCAAAGAACACAAACTGATTTGAAAGTTCGGTTGCCGTCCTGAGAAACTGATTGGTGGTTTCAAACCATCCCACAAATATGAATCAATGTGATTCATCATCCCACACAGAGTTCAAAACGAAACCAAAAACCACCAGCCAAGCAATCAACTGCGGAAAACAACACAAGGCTTTGCTTGCAAGGGATGGTTACAAACAATTCGGTACCTACTTGTGACTCGTGTAACAAGACTCTTGCAGTATTAGCGTCTACTCAGTTATAAAGACCCAAAATATCCAAAATCTACTGGCTCTACTCTCTATTGTGCACAACAAACAAGGCTTGCTCTCCATCAGTCAGGGATAACTGTTCTTTCGCATTGGATCCATGCAGGACCCTCCGATTAGAGGTGTCAGAAATTAGGTTGTCATCCTGAGAGACTACTAGACAACTACAGCACATGTAGTTATAGAAGACATGCCACAGGATTCAACACAGAACGGCAAACTGGCACAAGACTTCTTCAAACCATGGCAAAACATTCACTTGCTCTCCATCAGTCAGGCCTCCGATTAGAGGTGTCAGAAGTTAGGTTGTCATCCTGAGAGACTACAAAACCAGCTTCAGATTTCTACAATAACTATGGAAGCCACAAGACTTGCCACACAGACTTCAACACAACACTGCTCTGATGCTGTGCCTCGTGTCCCAGAACCAAGAGCACGAGCAGCCATCTCTTCACCTGCACTTGGGATTCCCCTTTGGCGAATCCAACAGGAAATTGAAATGCTGAGATGCTGCCGAGAAAGTTTGCCATGCAGAGACTCTGTCATCTTTTCCACCCAAAAGATTAAGAAGACGTTTGTGTAAGAGATAGACCCAAGACATCCCAATGTCAGACAATTTTGTCCAAAAAGAGGATTGTACCATTTCAATACAGAATATGATAATTCATTGGATTCTGGGTGTACCCCATTTTTGGACAACCCATACATTCACTTTTTCACTGGTGTGACAAAACAATGAGTCCATAAAAGATCGGCAACCTCAGCACCTCTGTCATGCTGAACCAATGGACACTCAGCTGATTGGATATGCTGAAAGGTTTCTAGAACTCGAATCACAAGAGAAATTGATGAAAACATGGTTAAAAAAAACACCATGAAAACATGGGGATAAATGGAGTAAGGGGAGAACAAACATAACAATGATCATCATGTGGTTGGGAAACTCTGATTGTAGCTCCGGCCGATGCAAAAAAACGGGAAGTTTTGGATACCCCTTTCGCTCCGAATCGCTTCCTCCTAACCACTGGATGGAACATTAGTATCAATAGATCTCAATGGATCACTGTTTCTTACGATGACAGCTTCTGGAAAGCCAATGACAACTTGCTGCGAACCTGATCTTTGAAGCAACCCTGCTGCATGATGAGATCTTCCAAAATCGTGTCGCACAAGTGCGAAGTTGAAGAGAACCATCAGGAGTTAACCATCCTGGAAGCCCTGAGTTCCAAAAAACAGCAATCTACAGGTTTTTCGAGGAAAAGGCCCTGCGGTTTTTTGCGGTGTTCTCAAACTTTTCAACACATCCAGAGAAGATGAGTTGTAGCAGCACCCTTGGAGAAACTGTTAAAATCATGTATACGTTTGGGATCGTTTCTCATGCGTCAACTTCGAGGCAGAAAGCTCAGTCAGTCCGGGGGCGGCTTGGGCAACATGGACTTGTACTTAGGGAAATTCACTCCATCAAGCCCGAACAGGTTTTTCGATTTTTCTGCTGAAGTCTGCTAACTCCTGCTTTGCAGGTTGCAGTCTTATTTTCCTCTAGCAAGCTTTGCGTCGCGACTATGACCCCTCGAAACCCCTCGAGGGCCTCCAAAGCACGGTTTGCAAAACACACCAAAACAAATGCTCCCAATATGTATTTCTCACCAATTTAAGTGGATTACTTCTATTGCTGCAAACCATTCAAGCAGCATGGCAGTATCGCTAATCTGATTTGCAAGCCAAGCTCTTTGAAGGTCGGAACCCAGCACTCAGCATTCAAACCCTTCATCTTGAAGATTTCGTTGCTGAAGTTGTGCTGTACCTGGCACCAGCTTCCAGTTGGATGGGTGAAAACATTGGTGCTGTGCTGTTCCAAAAGTCCGTGCTACAGCTATTGAACCATTGCCCAAAGGGTCAGAACCTCCATGAGTTGGGATATAACCCGTACAACTATGGTTATATAGACCACCTATATCCAGAACCGCACCCCCAAGTATTAACCGTGCAATGGCGCCTGCACCAAAAGGTGTGCCGCGCTGGTTGGCAACCCGTCGCTCAAGACTTTCCTCAGTCATGTTCTCTTAGATCTTTGTTCAATCTCAACAAATGTCAAAGAGGCATGCGGCAGAATGCCATGATTTTTGTATCGACTCAACAAATGAATCAGGTTTTGCCTTCAGACCATGATCCATGTTTTTTGTGTGTCCAAACCTTCTTCAAAACCCATCCATCAAGGTGTTGTTGAGTTCTTTTTTTTCACACATGTTTCGCCCATCTGCATCGTGAGTCCCCTGCCACAAACTGTGTTTGTTGCCTAATTGAAACCAATAATTTCTGTGGTCAATGCACCGAGATGATGGACAGCCATGCCTTGCACCATGTCTGTGTGTAATATTGCACAAATGCGGACCTTTGTAGAGAAGTCACATTAATGTGGGTAAAACAATAATAAACCACCCATTTGGGAATGGTTTTACCCACATTATGCAGTATGCATATTTCATACAAATTGAACCGCTCCAAGCTGCCAATTTGCCCACCAGCTGGTTCTGTCTCTTGGCCGTGTTCCTATTGCGATGGGATCATGGACTCAAGATTTGGCCCCGTGGTTCAAATCTGATTTGCAGACAATCACAATTCCTGAATGGAAATGGCAAATAGCATTGGAATCAGTGACGATTTCTTCACTTTCCACACATTTTCCACTTTTACTCATTCGTTGCCCTTGTTGCTTTGGTTGTTGTTGCATCTGTGTTTGAGCATTTGTGTCTGCAGTAGTTGTTTTTGTTGGTGGTGCTGGTGCGGGTACTGGTGCTGATACTGGCGCTGGTGACATTGGTGGGTCCGGTGATTTGGGTTCGTGTCAGTGTCAGTGTCGATGTCAGTGTTTTTGCCGGGGTTGTATATGTTTGTTTTCTGTTTTATTTTTGTTCAGCCAGTAGTTGTGTTGCGCCCAATGCATAGTCTGGGATCAAACAACTTCATGTCTCCAGGTTGGGTGACTTAGGGACACTCTTTTAATGCGTCCGTGCTGTTCCAACACTCTTTGTTCCCTTTGGGAAGTGACGTCCCCCTTTTCTCATATCAAAAAATGCAAAATTTTACCGGGGATTGGCTAGTTGTTTCCCCTTTTGCCCTTTTTTCGAAGTCCCTAAGGTATGTAAGCATGAATCAAGGTGGTGATTTGTGGCCAAGTGAGTACTTGTGGGGCGCAGCGCCAGTGCAACAAGGTTTGTTGTCCACGTTGTCTTTAATGTGTTTGTTGGTGGTGGTGATGATGATAATAATAATAATGATGATGATGATTATGATGATGATGATGATGATGATGATGATGATGATGATGATGATGATGATGATGATAATGATGTGGATGTGGATGTGGATGTGGATGTGGATGTGGATGTGGATGTGGATGTGGTGGTGGTGGTGGTGGTGGTGGTGGTGGTGGTGGTGGTGGTG
>BGPT01000742.1:115642-142592 GCA_003297045.1 Symbiodinium sp. clade C Y103
TGACATAACAGTGCGCAAACCATAAACAGAAACCAAAGAAATCTATGCACATGACGGAGAGATGAATTTTGCTGTTTGGGGTCGATGCTGGTGTAATTACCTCAGTCTTGGAGGCTCGACATGTGGTCCTTCAGGGAACGGTTCTTCTGGTACTTGTTCAGCACAAGAAAATCGCAATTCTACCCCAGTTTTGGATGATAAACAAGCATTTTGTGCAGAACGGTTCACCATGCTCAAACCACTTCGCAATAGGGTTTCGTGCGGGAACGGTTCACCGAGGGCCAACCAAATCGCAATTCTACCGTGACAACGACACACGTTTCGTGCTGGAAGTGTTCACTCACGGCCAACCAAATCGCAATTTTACTGGCATCAACATGTTTTTTGTGCGAGCCGGGTGCTTCTCGCAACGATCGATCTACAACGCGTTGCAGCGGAAGAATAGAAAATTGAACACACTTGAGAGAGTGAGGTAAGTCAAAAATAACAGCCTATGCACCTTCATAGACCTTCATCTTTACGCTCAGTTGTAGATGTTGTAGATGTGTAGATGTGTTCACCTACATCTATACACCTGCATATATACAGTTGTAGATGCGAAGATGTTGCCACCGATATCTTTACACCTGTATCTACATACATGCATAAACAGATTTGCAGATGTGCGAATGTTTTCGCCTGTATCTGTAGAGTTTTATCTATACACCTGCAAATATACACTCGTAGATATGCAGTTGTGTTATCTACGTCTTTGCACCTGCATCTATACACCTGCAAGTTGCTTCCTGAAAGATGTATGCGTGTACATGTGCAGCTGTTCGGGTGTCGATCTTTTCATATACATACACCCGCAAGTTGACTTGAAGCTGTACATGCTATACAAGCTGATAATGATATTGATGATGATGATGATCATGATGATGGTCAGGATGCTGATGATCATGATGATGAAGGCGATGATGATGATGATGATGAAGATGTTGATGATGATGATGATCATGAAAATGATGATGATGTTGATGATGATCACGATGATGATGTTGATGACGAGTTCATTGATGATGATGATGATGATTGCGATGATGATGATGATGATGATGATGAAGACGATTATGTTGCTGACACTCGAGATGATCATGATGATGATGATCATGACGATGATAATGATGATTATTATGATGATGACAACGGTGATGATGATCATCATGACGATGACGATGATGATGATAATGATGATGATGATTATGATGATGATGAGGATGATGATGATGATACTGATGATGATGATGATGATGATGATGATGATGATGATGAAGGCGATGATGATGATGATGATGATGATGATGATGATGATGCTGATACTGATGATGATGATGATGATGATAATGATGATGATGATGGAGATGATGATGATGATGATGATGATGATGATGAAGGCGATGATGATGATGATGATGATGATGATGATGATGACGATGATGATGATGATGGGGTGGATGATGGCATGGACGATGAATTTAGAAGTGCATCTGTATTTTGGCAACCGCTGTTTGGAAGGAACCCTTCGCAGGATTTTTTTGGAAAAACGCAAAATTGATTTGAAGTGAATGGCCCATGGAAACCCTCGATCATTACCACAGGGCGAACACTGAGCACTACCGCGTCCCTCCGCTGCAACATGCCTCATCCATGAGGTGGAACAAGGTCCGAACTTGATCGGTGTACATCTTCTTCGACCTCAGACAGACATGCACCAAGAGAGAAGGTGGTCCGATTTCACTTGATCAAGAACCCTAGCAATATTTTGGGCCTTTCACTGGTGGCAGGTTTTCTACAATCCGAAACAAATTCGCTGGATCAATCTGGGAAAAAAGGACAATTAAATTGCACATGATCTTTGCATCACCGCTGTCACTGTTGGCCAAGATAAAGCCACCACAACGCAAAACTGTGGGCACACATCGTGCTCAAGATTCCTTCAGACACGACTCGGACACTCCCGCGAAACATTTTGGATCTGGCCCAAGAAACTTGAGCTGCGCCTCAATAACCATTTCCTGGACACGCAAATGCGCAGCAAAAGTGGGGTTCAAGACTTCATCATGCAAATTAGGAAATTAGGTTTTACGTCAGGATGAAGGATTGCTACGGTGTCTGTAGAAAGTTGTAAGTTTCATCGCCAAGCTCAAAAAACATGACAAGGACAGCAAAGATGCGCCTGATCCAGAGATGCAGACTCTATGGCATTCTGGCAGAAAACGCCAGTTACCTTCGTCGCGGAAAAAAAAAATTGGCGCTCTCAGGAGGAGCTGGCCCACAAAAATTTCAACAGGGTACTGAAAATGAAAATACCACAAGTGTAGGCCCACGCACCTCCCACTTCAAACATACTGAAAATTACACCGGCAAGAGACCCCAAACAGTGTGGGGGGTAGGAAGTCAGTGCTTGAAACACAAGCAACAATAGCTACGGAACAGAAACAGATCAGGTTAGACACTTTCGTGCCTCCAGCAGCAGGAGCTTGTTTTGGCACAAGAAGCAACTCTATGTGCAGGACCTTGTAGCAGAACCTCATGGCAGGACTTCGCAGAGAATTTCATGTGTTTGTCAAAGAAGGACCTTTCAAATAGAAGATTTTACAAGACCTTCAAACAAGAAGTTCATGTCAGCATCTGAGAAGAAGTTCCAGACAAGCACCTCCAATGCAGAGCATCCTCAAGATCTTAATGCAAGGACCTCTTGGGGAGGATTTGAGCAGGATCTCCATCAAATCTTCTCACAATGGCCTGTACAAGCTCATGCAAGACAGCATTTCACTCGGATCTGCACAAAACCTTCTCATAGGGACCTGTACAAGATCATGCAAGGACCTCTTTGATGATTTCAGTCAGACCTTCACAAGATCTTCTCATAAGGACCTGCACAAGATCATGCAAGGGCCTCCTACAAAAGACTTCACCAGGATCTCCACAAGGTCTTCTCACAAGGACCTGTAAGGGAGAGGATTTCATCAGGATGTCCACAAAATCTTCTCGTAAGGATCTGGGCAAGATCACGCAAGGACCTCACAACATCAATTTCACTCGAGAATTGCCGGAAAAATGCGGCACCCCAAGATCAGGAAATGCACAGTTGAAATGCGCATGGACATGTCACAAGAGCCATTTTGCGCGAGAGTTTACAGCAATAATGCTGGCGCCCAAGACCCGGACAAACTCGGGGCGCAGACTTTGCGCGAGCCTGCGCACTCGAAACGCACATGGGCATCTCGCAAGAGCCATTTTATGCGAGAATTTACAGGAAAAAAAAACAACCCAGACGGAGCACCCTGATCTAACCCCGGCCTTTACTCCTACCGCAAGAACTCCTCAGTGTGGACACACTGATTGGGGAATGAATGATAGGGTTGGATACAACACTACATTACCGTAGGTATACAACAGTGCAAGGTGATACACACCAACGAACCCACAGCCCCAACACGGCAAAGGAGATTGCCAACGCAAAACGCCGAAGGGACAAGGGGTCGAGACAAACAAGACGAAGGGACAATAATCTGCAACCAGAAGCTGCACATGTTCCAGAGCTACACGCGTCACACGCTGGTTGCACAACCCAACATCAACAATGGTTCAAGAGACTGTGTATGTAATCTGCGAAGCACTTGTATCAGTCTGCAACGAACCCTTGGCACGCATTTCCTGTGCGTATGTGTTGAGCGCCAGCATGGCATTGAACCAGCAAAGATTTCCGAGCTTTCAAGCGCAAGTACCCAGGAACAGACACATCTAGCTGAACAAGTTTAGGAATGTTCGTGTGAATCGCGCTCTTTTTTCATCCTTGGAACCAAACCCGCGGCACTACTGCGCTGGAGAGAGAGAGAGAGAGGGAGAGAGAGAGAGAGAGAGCAGATTTTGCAAAGGCATACAACCCTCCGGTTTTCTCATACAGCAACAAAACTGTCATGCCAAGTCCACATTTATAGGCTAGGAATGCAGGAATCTGCGTCTTGACACAAATGTTACAGGCCAAGCCCAGGGAACCCCACATGAACTACGTAGGGTCTGCCAAGAAACTGGCCCCGAGGGGATTGCCTGCGCGTGCCATGTGCATCTGCTTTGTAGTCGTTTTGTGTGTTTTGGGTTGACATTAGGGACTTCGTAATGTCATCTATTTGCGACCATAACTGTCTCGATGTTCTGGGAAAGTCTTGTTTGCAAATTGTGTTCTTTTCCAGCATGTAGGCTGCTGTCAGCATCTTCTTTTCGATTAATTAGTCGCTTTCCGCATGTTGCCCGGGGGTGTTGCAGACATGCAGTCAAGGGCTTAGGGATCAAACCTTGGTTGTACCAAACCCATGCTGTTTCAGATGCTTGTGGGATAGCCATTTTTGTTGCCTTCACTACGTTTTTTTTCAGGGCCGTACCCTCTTTCTAGACCTGCATACATTTTCTTTGGAGATATGCACTGGCTTTTCAGAGCTGCCTACCGGTGCCATACTCTTTTACTCCTGTTCTGTACATTGGTTGTTAAAAGTTGGAGGCGGGGATTTGTTGAACATTTTGGCAATTAAATCCTTCGTTTTGTGATGTCACTATGGGTTGTTGATGGCTGTTGGTGGGGGGTTGAACTTTAAAAACTGCAGGGGCTGGTGGAGGCGCTGCGCCCTCTGTGGCGTTTGGGGGTAGTTGGACGCTGGGAAGAAGCCATTTGTGTAACATTTTGGACTTTCAGAATTTAAATCTGCCAGGCCAGATTTTTGAAGATAAGTACCTTCATGTCGTATGATATTTACACATTTTGAGTTTAAGTTTGTCTTTTGACATCATGTTGTGCATTGTATTTGCAACACTCTGGACCTCGAACTTATCATTGGGCATGCTCTTGCAGCATTTTGAAGTTCAAACCTATCCGCTTGCATTGTATTTCTTTCCTTGCTTTGCCTTCCTTCCTTCCTTGCCTCTTTCCTTCCTTATTCTTTCCTTCGCTTCTTTAGTTTCCTTTGTTTGGTGATCCTGGTAATATTTTTTGGATCCTACTTTATAATATTTTTGTTGATCCTAAAACTATATTGTTTGATCTGTATGCCTCAAGTAGTTCGTGGCACTGATGTGGCGCCTATACTGCCCGCAGCGTGACAAGAAAAGTGCAACATGTCAGCGGCGTGCCATCATGAAACATACTTTACATACTTTTATGTGAGGAGAGTGACAATGCCGAGCGTGACAACATTGGCAACATTTATGGAAAGGATGGCAACAAGAAGCGTAACATGTGTGGAGCGTGTCATAATGAAGCGTAAGATTGAGGAGATTGACCACATCAAGTGTAGCACGCGTGATGACATGACTCTTGATACGTGAGGAGAGTGGCAGCATATAGCGGCATGTCTCGGAAAGGAGGACCCTTGATGACTGTCCTTTTTGGGACAATTGCAGTGTCGTACCCTGAGTTGTTGCAAACATGTGCGCGCATACAAAAAGAGACATTGCAACTGATATTGACAAAGAGATACATAGAACACAAAAATGGACAAACCGCCCATTTGGGAATGGTTTATATCACCTATTTATGGTGAGTCATTGGGGATGGTTACTTGTTTTACCAACATTAGATTGATAGATAGATTGATGTTGTGACCTTTGGAAATAGCTGGGGACTCACAAGACTGTGCACGCTTTGCCCGATGGCTTGCGAGCCGTCAGCCCCAGCCCTTCCCACTCTAGAAGGCATCCAAGTTTCATCAATGATGCAACAGCTTCATATTGACATAATCATAATATATTATATTAACAAAAGATGTTTTGCGAGCCAAGCGGCCACGTTCAGAACCTCATTTGGCTGTCCGAATCTGTGTATCACAATTTTGGCACATGTCAAGTCTTAGGACCTCTGGAAATTCAGCTATGGACAGCCCCAGGCTGTTTGCCAGCTCCGTGTGCGAGCAAGAATCCGCAAATGTTGCCAAAGCAATGTACGACACGAACCTGCAGCGCAGAACAATGCAAAGAATCAGTCAGAGAGGCAAGATGTTACAGACTGCGACCCTAATACCAAATGCCGTCCGGTGGTTGACCAGCTGGTTTTCATCCGAGAAGCAGCGCCAACCAGAACCATCCAGCATCGTACAATGGTGCTGACATGAGGGTCCAGCTGATTCCATCGCTGATCGCTGCAAAGAGGTTCAATACGGACCTCAATCTGACCCGCAGCTGAGAGATGGTGGAGGTTCTCAACAGCGGCCCGTTGAGCAGCATTCCCAGACTGTAATGCTGTGAGGAATAATGGTTCTACAAAATTCTTCCCCTGTGGACCTGTCATTAAAAACTGATTTCATCACCGGAAGCTTATGAATGATCTTTTCAGCTGCCAGTGCAATGCAGCTGGGGCAGACCAAACATGAAGAGCTGGTTTGACAGGTCTCTTGATTGTCGAGGCACACAGGCACTGAGCCAAAATATCTTCTGAGCCTCTCTGCATCTTCTAGCTTGTTGGGGTTGTTGTGCACGAAGTCTGTGTAGCAATATGTGAAGAGAATGGCAAAGGTGTACCTTCAAGTCAGGCCAAACAAAGGATAGCTGCGACTCAAGCAGCTTCAGAATATGGTGCAGATCTGCAAGAGAAAAGGTCAGAAGTGTTGAAACAGTCAAACTAAAAGAAAACATTGAAGCATAATCACAGAAAATTACTGTATTCTTTTTCTCTACTTCAAACATTCTGACAAAAAGTCTGGTATATGTCTTGACATTGACTGGGACTCTGGCAGCAGCTCTGACATGTTGTCTGACATGTGATCTCCCACACTTGATGTGACGGTCTGACTCGCTTGATGTGACATGTATTCTGACACGTGATCTGGCACACTTCATCTGACATATATTCTGACATTTGATGGGGCAAATTTCATGTGACATCTAGTCTGGCTTTTGTTCTGGCAAAATGGATTCCAAAACATTCTGACATCAACTTTGACATATAGTCTTACATTTGATGTGGTAAATCTCATGTGCATATTCTGACATGTATTTTGACACTCATTCTGATGTTTGCTCAGCAAAATTTCCATGTGACATGCGTTCTGACATAATTTCTGCCATTCGCTCTGGCAAGTAACCTGTAAACGCGTTTTCCGAGATGTATTCTGACACGTATATAATCTAACATTTGCTTTGGCAAATCCCATGCGACAAAACCTCAGACATGTTTTCTGACAAATTCTGTCATATATTATATGTTCTGCCAGTTGCTCTGGAAAATTCTGACACATGGTTTGACAGCAGTTCTGACAATTCTGACATTTAGTCTAGCATGTGTTCTGACATTATGCTGACACACACCCTGACATGTATTTTGACAACTGTGGCAAAACATCCAGAGGACGCAGACCTGCAAGCTTGCCATGAGAGGAGGTGAGGAAAAGGAGGATGAGAGCAGAAGGAGAAGGACAGGAGGGGCTGACACAGTTCTAGAGAACCTCACCTGACATGTCCTCAAATATGCTCTCACTGCTATGTAAAAGGCGACACACCTAAAGCACAAATCCATGTTTACCACATGCACCCATAGAAAACGCCAAGAATCAGGTACCCAAAAGTCTGATGGTGTACCAAAATCACCTGGGCTGGTTTATCCATCTGCGATACAAACTGATACGAGAAAACCACCCAAAAAAAAAACAACTGGGCTTTGTGAGGATCCTGCACTTTGCGTTTCAAACTACCGGGTTGTTTTATCTTGCAACGGCATTTCCGGAAGGGATCTAGGCATTACAACGGCACAGTCGGGCCACCTGTCGGAGGCATGGACTCTTTCCACTATCTGCAAAGCTGTCAAAGAAAGCATCATCAGAATAGTGAAAGGAACATCAAACTAAGTAAAAAAAACAATTGCAATAGCAATAACCATCATATCATCACCAACAATGTTCATCATCAAAAAGCTGGCAGTAGCATGACTATGATCAACATCAACATCGTTTTCATGATCACATCAGCGGGTGCAACCACCACCACCACCACAACTACTGCTACTATTGCTGCTACTGCTACCACCACCACCACTACCACCACCACCACTCCCACTGCCACTACCACTGCCACTGCCACTCCACTACCACTACCACCACCACTACCACTACAACCACAACTAGCACCACTACCGCCACTACTACCACTATAACCACTCCGACGACGACGACGAGGACAACACCAGCAGCAGCAAGAAAAGAAGGACAAGAAAACAATAAGTTCTATGTCTGGTAAGATCAAATTACTCAGAAAATCAAACAACATTCAGCCCTCTGCTGTTCCCCTATTCGCAGTGGATCACGCCGTCCCCAGGGCGCATGATGAGTGTGAGAAGCGTCAAGGCCCATATCACTGACCTAGCACTGCGGTATCTGCGACCAGGGAAGTAGCAGGCACCATACCACTTCCAGATTCATGGAGGAATTGCACTGTGAAATCAATTGTTGTTGTCAGTAATGCGCTACTGCAACCCGGCACCCCAAACTTCCATTATGTGAATATACCATTTTCCAAATGCACCATAAGTTGATTCCGTTGTGGGTTTCACTTTCTTGTCCACCGGCTCCACCCCGGGGCAACGACATTGAAATTTGGGGTGTTGAGGTTTGTTGGACCAGAGTTTGATCACAGGGTAGGATGGTAGCTTACATTAGCTTACAGCTAACACAGTATAACACAGTCCTCGTTTTCGTTCTTTGTGCGCAATGCACCTCAAAAATTCTGCATGCTTTGCTGACACCAAGAGGAAAACCCATTGAAAATACTTCGGAAACCCAATTGTTTCAATGGGATTAGAGGGACACAGAGGGATCCCTCGAAGCTCAGTCTCTTCATAACTTTCTTTCAGCAGGCAATGACAAGCCCTGCATCGTCAAGAAAAGGTACCTCAACGTGTGGATGATGGATGATATCAGCACTCGTAGAGAACGGAAGAAGCGAACGACCTCAAGTCGACAGGATAAACAATCAAGGCGGAAGCAGGAAAACTGTAGCTTCACAGCTATCTGCAAATCTGCACAAAAGACTCAGACCAGGATCACCTCTATTTGCCGAACTCCATAACTCAGTACAGACCTCATCCCTAGCTTCCCAAAATTAATGACATCTTTCCTATCAGATTTGTTTCTTGGGGTCTGTGAACTTCAGCAAAGTGATTCACAATTTCCAAACAAAGTGATTCACAATTTGCTTCTAGTTTTGGGGAAGGTTCCTGTCTCCATTCTACTTGGGATCACGGGAATCAGGACAAAGTCTTGGCTCACCAAGCGGCGCGGAAGACACGGACTAAACGGAGAATTCTGACCACCCGCATGGCTTTGATGATGGACAAATCACCAAAACGCGCTCCAGTGCCTCGCAAGATTGCTGTCATCCCCTGTTGCTTGGCTCGAAGGGGTTTTCATTATTGTAAACAGTCCCCATCAAGTCACTTAGTATGTGCTAATGTAACCCTTGCCATTCACTATCAGGGATTTTGTGTATTGCTCAATCGGATGATCGCAGGAGTACAGAAACCATTTTCTAGATCAGTTCCTACAGTAAAGAAAAGGCTGTGTCTGTGCCTCAAATCCTCAGAGAGGTACAAGTCTTTCAGATGCCAAAGTGGCGAACTACTTCAAAGAGGACGACCCTAAAGGCCTAAAGGCCCAACCACGGCTGTCTTGGTGCCTGTCTCGATGCTGGTCCATGCCACAATGTCCAACAGCAATTCAACGAGGGAGGCTGAGACCTGTGGCCCAAGATGGGAACAACATGGCAGATGCATTGGGATGAAACCCTTCAAAAAAATCGAATTCCATGGCTTCATATCCAGAGGGAGAAGAACTATAGGTTGGATTTGATTCTGGACAGGATCGCATGACAATGGGTCTTTGTGAAGAAGCACCAGTGTTGACTTGTGGTCAAGCCGTGTAAGATTGGTCTGAAGCAAGCTGGGAATCAAGAAACCAGGCACCAAACCACCACTCAGCTCCAACCTGAAAATTGTGGGTATCCAGAGGGAAGGCTTAGAATACCACAAGGAAACCACTGCCTCTCCACCCCAACTTGTCCGACTCGCGAAAGATCCACAACTCAAAGCTAGTGCGAGGTTCTTGTTGCTTTTTCTGCAGGGTTGCCAAGGTTCCCCCTGGTCACTAACCAGTCAGGTTGCAATAATAACATCCAAGAAATTCCATTGCCAATCTTCCGACCATACGAAGGCTCTGCCAAAGGCATAGATACGCAATAGGAGCCTCGGATGGTGTATGAAAAAAGGGCCGAGCCGCCAAAGCAGTTCTTCTCAAAACTGCAGGCAATTCCGATGCTCATTCTATACAGATATTGATGTTTGCGCAGGTATATGTCAAACCACAGGGTTCGAGGTCTGAGGCCGCAGTCAAGCCGTCTTGTGGCACTGTCAGAATAGAATTCAGACTTTTGTAATCTCTGCTTTGCACAATTTGTAGACGAGTGATAATGAGTGCTAGAATGCTCTGTGAACGTGTACCAAACTGGATAGATTCCTTAGTCACCTCTGGACTCTGCAGCGCCACAAATCCAAAACCCATATTTGACATTGCACATGCCGGGAAAAAAATGAAAGAATCAGCGGATTTGTCAACAAGTCTTTGCAGATCATTTGCACCATTCAAATATAGATCAATCTTTTGCATCTAAGCCACAACCCTCATTTTCTGGATTAGCAACCCCAATCAAGGACTGCCATACTAGGAAGACCCTAAGATGCAGCCAGTCACACCCAGCCAATGACACCATGCAACTCACCGGTGAAGCCGAATGTCAAGGCCTCGCCGGGGAGAAGGGGTTCCGCAATGAAAAAATGGGAAGTTCACCAAATATCACTGGTACCACCATAACTTGACATCCTAGGTCCAAAATGGTCCAAAGATCATCTGCAACTAGCTGGTGTTACTTGGTGTGGAAGCCAGTGGGTCTTGGGGATCTTGGGGATCTTGGGGTAGCCTCAAGCTGTAAGTGTAGCATCTTGCGTTGCGTATATCATGCCATCTGAATTGCTGGCAGTGTTTCCCAAATTCCCAGCACACAGAATTACCCAACAAAGACAAACCCAGCATGTAGCTATCATGTGGGAAAATCTATTCAATAGGACATATGGATACCCATCGCTCTTTGGGCTCGAGAATGGGGTGACCCCAAATCCATCGGTCAAATTGCGAAACCTGGGGGATATACCCCATTTGAAACACCCTTTCAACAAGTCTTGCTCCCTCCATTCCCCACAGTTATGGCCCTTGACAGTGATCACTGGCTGATAAGTTCAGCGAAGATATAACCTTAACCTTATATTTGCAGGAGTTATATATATATATAATCCCATTTATAAGTGAGACCATAGCTGCACCGGAGAACAAGACACATGATTGATGACGGTCACCACCAAATTCGGACGATAGGTCGCATCCGTCGCATGTTGCGCGGCCTCTTCCACCTTGCACGAGGCCAACGGCATTGCTACCATGGAATAATGGCTATAAAGCATGGAATAATACATATATATATATATTATAGGTATTCCATGGTAAAAAAAATATTGATATGAATGGAATAATGGGTATTCTCAGAATATAAATCCCTATGAATGGATTGATGACCATCCCCAAAAATATGCGATGACGATCCCATTTAACGTCATCCAAGGCTTCTGCCGGAGGCCACCTAGATTAGCATCAACTGAGGCCTTCTACAGGTGGTCCCAAGGTTCCCCGGTCTTCCACCGGGACCCTGGCCTGGAAGCCAACCACAAAGGCACTCAGCAGAGTAAAGGCTGCAATGCACAACTCTGTGATGTGATGACCTCGCTGCACGCGCCATGGTGCCCCATTGATGACAGCAATCATAGATCACTTTTGGGATGTAAAGGTTGATGCGAAAAACACCGTGACATTTTGATGTAAGTTGGTAAGGTCATGTTTGGGATAGCGGATAGCGGATAGTACATGTCGCTATACCCAATGACATCTTTTCAGTTGGGAATTTGTTCAGGAAAAATGCCCCACATAAACTTGCAAAGTGGGGAGTTGTGTATCGGTGGAGACAACACGATGCGATCCCTGCAGAGCACGGCACCGAGGAAAGTTTGCACCTTTTGGCGAAGATATGTCGCTTGCTTCAGCGTCTCAAAGGTTTTGACCTCAACCCTCCTGGGGCAAAGCTATGTCAAAGGAGCTTCGGGGCTCACATTTCAACAAGCTTCCGTACATTCCCCAAGCATTCCTGTAGATGCTCCCTGCAACCAAGCCAGTGACCTGCATCACCTTTTCATGGATGAAATCAAAGTTTACACTCAACCCCAATGGGGAAGATGATCCAATTCTCCAACAATGCCTTTTTTGGTTTTATCGGTTTTTCAGGTGGTTTTTCAGGGCATCAGCAGGAGTAAGGTAATCTTTTTTCAGCACCCCAAGATCTTCCCAAACACCTTGATTTGGCCCGCCGGAAATGGCTTCGCCCTTCACCTCAGCTGCTAAAGCCATGCCCCGGGAAGTTCTCTGACCATCTGCGCTACAACTCTGCTAGTCTATACTATCTGTAGCATATGCGTATAGGTGTATAGAAATACATAGTTTCAGACATGTGAAACATTTATCTGTATATATAATATATACACATCGATAGGTTTGTTTGCTCAAAAACTGTGGACCAAGAGATGCACAGATCTGGTTTTTTCTAGTACCATCCAATCTTCTTTGTCGGATCTATCTGCAGTATGATCTGATCTCATCCAATGTGATCTGTAGAGTCAAACATATATGATCTGTCCTCTTTCGATCTGTCTTGCCATCATTTTCTATTCATCTGTGTAGGCATGTGCAAACTGAAAAAGCCTTGTAGATTGTGGATAGGCTTGCAAAGCAGCAATGCAGCCAAGGAGCCAAGGGAGGCTTCCGACATACTCCTCTCAAACTTCGGCTTTGCTCCCTGGCAATAAACTGCCACAGCCCTGGATCCCGACCAAAGCCCAAAAACACTGAGTTTGGAATCAAAAAACAAGAAATATAGATACCGAAACCTGGAAAAAAAAAACCTGAAAAGTGGGGGGAAAGAATCTCTCTACCGGCATTTTGATATTTACAATGATTTGATAGTGGTTCACCAATTCCACCAAATCTTTCTCATAGATACCGACTGCAGGGAAATCTGGCTTAAACTGCCACCACCCAATAGCAACCACAACCCCAACAGACGCCCCACCTCGTTCACATGTTCCCGAGGCCGCTCCTGTGCATGTGAAAAAGATGAGAGAGAGAGAGAGGTGAACCTCCACACGGTTGGATGACGCTGTGAGTTCGGACCAGAACAGCACCATTTCCCACTGGCTCCAAGAGATTCCAAGAGTCCATCTGAAATTTGAAAAATCCAGCAATTTCCAAGAGGCAAATCTGGACCAGAACAGTACCCTCAGCCTCAGGATTCCAGCACTCTGCATCTGCCACATTTGCCACCTGTTGATTGCAAATCACGAAGCGAAGTAGAAACAGTATGGTGCCTATAAGCTTCCGGTTCCTCAAGGGGCCCGGCTCATTTTCGACAGGATAAGGAAGGCTATGGCTCAATTCAGAAGGAAGGTCCGGATTTTGGTGGAAACGTTTTCCGCAAGGAGCAGGTCAGGGAGCGGTCGCTTTTGTCGCGTACTGTATCACATACATGAACCACACATGGTTTTGACTGAAACTAAGGTACTCTAAACTTTGTTGGTTGATCATCGCTTTCCCTATTGAAACTAGGTACAGTATCCTTTTTTTGTGAGACAAGCCAATAGCAGTGATCTAGGCGAGCAGGCGATCCTGGCATTTGTCAATTTCCTTCTTTTCATGTCCGTGGCTACCTCGGAAAGCTACACTTTTCATGTCATTTTGAAGGGATTCTTGGTGAGGTTGCGGAGGGTGCCAGCCACATATTTGCTGACTGGTGACTTTTGGAAGGTTCTGAAGTGTCATCTTAGGTGCACAGTGGCTGTAAGCATCTGTAATCTCTGATTTTGCACCTAAGGCGCGGTATTTGGCGCGCTTCCAAGAGTCATGTCACCACACTCTGCATGATTGAACATCAGTAATATCACACCTTCTATCCGATTCTATCCCTTTCGTCCCCGCAGTGCTCGCTTGCCTCCACCTCGGGCACACCTCGGCGGGCTTCGGTGGCACCCAAACTTTACGTGGCCTGTAGGATCTTAGTGAATGGTGGTAGCCAAATAGATAGACCATCTGAAACAGGTGGGAATCATCTAATAAGTATTAATCTAGAATCTAGATTATTTATATACATATACATATACATATACATCTACATCTACATCTACATCTGTATATACATATACATATACATATACATATACATATACACATACATATACATATACATATACATATACATATACATATACATATACATATGCATATGCATATATCTACATATATACATATATACATATATACATATATACATATGCATTTTCATGTACACATACATATACACATACATATACTGATACTGATACTGATACATATATATATATACATATAAATATACATATACATATACATTTACATATACATATACATCTACATCTACATCTGTATATACATATACATATACATATACATATACATATACATATACATATACACATACATATACATATACATATACGTATACATATACATATGCATATGCATATGCATATGCATATATCTACATATATACATATATACATATGCATTTTCATGTACACATACATATACACATACATATACTGATACTGATACTGATACATATATATATACATATAAATATACATATACATATACATATACATATACATATACATATACATATACATATACATATATGTTCACTCCGTTTCTGAGATACCTTTCGCCGCCAGCCAACAAAGTCACACATGCAACAACGTGAACATGAGGTTATATGCAGATATGTGTATATATACATGTATATATGTATATATACATATGATGTTTGTAAATGTATATGTACATATACATATACATATACACAGACATAGACATATGCATATGCATATATCTACATATACAGAGATAGACATAGACATATCCACAAAACATATACCTGTACATATACATATGCATATACATATACATATACATATACATATACATATACACATACATAAATATATACATAGACATATACATATACATATACATATACATATACATATACATATACATATACATATACTATGTACATATAGATATATGCATACATATATGTAACACGTACACATATATATATATATACATATATCATAAAAGTCGTTCATGTATATTATATATTATTTACATCCACACCATTCCATACCGTTCTCTACGTTTTCAGAGTCATGAAAACATGTTGCGAATCGTCGATCTCAAATGACTGGGTCATCTCCAGGTCACCGTTCAGCGAGTCCAGCAACTGTTTCATTTGCAGATCATGCCGATCCATGAAGCGCCTTCCGAAAGCGCTTGGAATTTCCAAGTGGAATTTGGTACCCCAATGGTACCCTAAAATAGCTGCTTAATGGATGTTGATTCCCCCAGTCGTATAGTGGTGATAATAGGTAAACTTCCAAGTGGAATCCAAAGGTTTTTTTCCGTGTCAACTGTTTTTTACCGGTTCTGTCAAAAATCTGTGGGTCAGGTCAGATGTGAATGTAGGGGACAAATTGCAACGAAAGCATGTGCTAATGGATCTTAGAATCCACAATGTGTTTATCGGTCAAAAAATATTTGTGACATGCTATCTTTACATTTTTCAACAGGTCTCTTCAGCCCCCAGGCCTCAGACTTTCTTCCAGTTCCACATGTCTTTGACCTCAGGCAGTGTCAGTCTCGACATTGGGTTGTGTAATAGTTACCAGAACATTTCAGTTTGACTGAAAAATCAAGAGTTTTCCCGTAAATTTTCCTTGGATCCAATTCTGCGAAAATCTATCAGTCTCAGAGTCTCAGGTTTCTTTCAGCCAAACTCACATGTTTCTCAGCATTTCAACCCGTGCCCAAATTTTTGGTCGCCAAGAATCGAAGCAAGGAATCCAAGTCCTTCAGGGACAGCTCCTGGGATTGCTGGGTACGCTGATGGGAGGCCACGATGTCCAGATTTCGCTGCCAATGTCTTCCAAGTCACGTCACCAAGCGACATCTTCTCATCGCTTTCCATCGCCGCTAAGCTGCTAGGCAATGGTGGATTTTTTGTGTTGGGAACCAGTGAATGTTCAGTTCAACACACATTTTCTTTGCATGTAGAGTTTGTTAGTGACAAGAAGAATATTTTTTGTTGAGTTCAGATACATTCAGTCCATTTTTGAGGAATTTCACTTAGAAAATTGTTGGGGTCGGCAACTCTTGGTTTTAGCCGTGAAAAAACACAATTTGTGTGAATGCATTTTCTGTGTGGTCAAACATTTGCAAACGATTGTCATTGTGGAATTGTTTTTTCAGGTGTTTCAGCTACATTTGGTTGACATCACAAACTACAAAGTACAGCCTCTGGCAATCAGCTGATGACGCACAAAGAATCGGCATGGCCAACAAGAGTACGAACAGCAATGCCAACAACTGTCACTGGTGCCGACCTGGTTTGTTCCTTTTTTGTTCAAAATTTTCATTGCGGAATTGCCACGAACTCTTTGGAATTGCAATCAAAGGAACATTCAGAGACAAGAACCTATTTGGGGTTGGTTGAGGTCGAATATGACACCTGGAATTTTCCACCATTTCCAATTCTCGGCTTCAGGCCAACCCTTCCCAACCCTGAAATGCACCTGTGTCCGCCTGGATGCATCAGGCGTCATTGCGAAAAAAAGGTGAAATGTGGTTTGCGAGAAACTGGAGTGTATAAGGCTGGTTTAAAGCAATGAACAAACAATGGGTTGAACCTGTTCCTTTTTTTCCCATCATGCATTTTGTCACAGTTTTTTTGATTTTTTTCTTGATAATGACACTAATGTATGGCCCGCCAGAGCTCGACCTGTTCACAATGATTTCTGGCAGCATGATGGAACCGAAACACCCACAACAAAATGCATGTTTCGCTCAAATGTGGCCGATGTGTTATTTTTCATCCAACCATGCAATTTGTGCGGCACTAGCCTAAAAACAACAATCCTGTATCAATTCAAAATTACTGCGATCATCATAAAAAACAAATTGCAATTGCTCAAGGTCGTGCAATCCAATATCTCAGAAATGAATGGCAAATTGACGGATCCCAAATCGAAATCATTTATACATCAAACACGTGTTGGGAATGTTCGAAACCGATGTTTCGGCACATTTCATCCAGTAGCAAAAACCAAAATAACAATTCACTCCACCAAACACAATATGTCACCTGTGATGCCAAACAAAATGTGCAAACTATTGTTGATTTCATTCTAATTGCATCAAGTAGATTCGATGTTCCAATTCGTAATCAATTTTCCTGCGTATAAAAAAAATCAACATGCTGAAAGGACTGACGTAAAACCAAACCACCGACGACGAACCATGAAATTGCCACCCAGGGAATGCATGTTTGATGCCATTCATGTTTGTTTTTGGGTATGTTCTGGTCATTACACGCAACAATGACAAACATACGTCTTCGGGAGATGTTTTCCCTGGGTCAGCATCTGGATGCGGCAAAGTAAATTCGAAAATACGAACTTGGACGGCCAAAACAAACACCAGAAATACTTTGAGACGTTGAGTGACAATTAGCCAACACGTCCATTCTTTCGAGTGGTATTTTACAATTAAGCATTGGAAATTCCGATCCTGTGTTTGGTGGCGCCCCAGTATGGGCGGAAGGTTTCTTTTGTTCGTTGTTACGTCCATTGTTTTGTTCATCACATTTGCATGAACAGCATTTCGTTTGTTGTCATAGAATCATAGAACATGGTCGTTTGAATTGATGGCATTGCAAGATGCAACGATGAAGAAAAAAGAATTGGGAACTCTGGTTTGGTATTCTTCTATTTTATCCTGTTTGGAAATGTTCACTGACACCTGTGCATTGTTTCATGCAACAAAATCACAAGATTCGGTTTAGAAACAGAATTCCTTTGTTTCGTTTAATGAACAGGCCGGATTAGGTTGTTCAGTGGACAGTGCGTCCACCATAGTTTCGATTAATGAACCGACGAAAGAATGTTAACAACCATCCCCCTAGCAGCAAATATGCATTCTGTTTTCCAAATATGTTTTTTTCATGTTTGCAATCTGAGTTTCTCTTTATTTGGAACCTGTGCGTCCCGGTCCTGGAACCGTTGATTCCCATTTCGAAGAGGTGCTGGTTCCCAACACGTGGAGGAATGTACAATTGTGTGCTGGGAACCCTTGCTTATACAATCTTGATATGCACGTTGCTTTTCAGGTGGAACCCTCCTTCCCAACCTTGGAAACATTGTGGTTTGCATTCCGAAGAATTCCTGGTTCCCAACAGCAAACATGCTAATCCCATGAAGTTGGAATCCGTCAAACCTGTCAAGCCATTAACAATTTCAAGGTTTTTTCATAGCCTCGGCCATCAACTCTTGCAATCGCCCACCTGCCCACCTGACATCTATTCAGTGATCAAGAGCAGCATTGAGGATTTTTCTTGCATTTTTTTCTTAACCTTGCATGACATGTAATTTTGCCTTCGAAAAAGGAGTTTTGGAGGCTTGCATTTTTGGAGGTTTGAAACCTTCACTGGGACCTCATTGGGACGAAACCAGCAAAAACCGAGGCAAATCAAAAAAAAAACGAAAAAAACATGAAAACCAAAATGCAAAAAAAATGAAAACAAGAATGAAAAAGAGGAACACAAAAATGAAAAGCAAAACGAAAACAAATGAAAAAAACAGATTTTGACGTTTTCCAGTCTCTAGCTTCCTGGGCATTCCATAATTTTGTTTTTTTCGGAAGTTCCGGCCCGGCACGGCCGGGCAGTGCCTGCCATTTAGGGAGAATTGCCTGGCATCAAAAAAAAATATGTGGGCATATAGGTGAATTAATGGCGTCCTCCTTGAACGTTGCCCGTTTTGGTTCTGGTCTGATTTTTTTCCCCGGCGATATGCAGTTCACGTCGAAACCTCATGTCAGCAGCAGCATTCCGTCAGCACGTAGGAGAATCAAGTGACAAGAACGAGCCAATGAAAAAGGAATCATTGAGTTTCGGGATATGCTGCTAATATACACCTTATACACGGGACCCTGTGGACCAGGCAAGGTGGAACCCAGACCACCGACAAAAAGAGCCAATGAAAATGGGAAAGAACAACAAACCAGAAACATCGGTCCCGTGACGCACAGCANCAGGCAAGGTGGAACCCAGACCACCGACAAAAAGAGCCAATGAAAATGGGAAAGAACAACAAACCAGAAACATCGGTCCCGTGACGCACAGCAGGGTTCATGACCACTTGTCTCTTGCTTTGGAGAATAGTGAGCAAAAAACGGAGAAAATGGACACCGTGGGGTGACCGTGCTCTCCCGGCACGCCTTTGGCGGCCCCTGCTAGCTTTAGCTAGTGGTAAAAGGATTAATGTGACTTAAAGAGAAAAAACTGTCTGTGCCCAGGAAAGTAGGACCTTTGGTCCAGCTTCAATGGGTGAAGTCAATAAGAAAAGAAACGACGTGAGAAATGTACAACAGAGGAATTTATACACACAGAATTTCAGTTAGTGAATAAGACTAAGTTCGACGGAAAACAAAAGAAACCAAATGTGCAACCAACAACTGACCAAGCAGAAAAAATACATGAATGTAAGTTGTAAGGCATGCCTCACTGATGTTCAGCTTCGGTCCGTGTAACTACCATGATTTGGATTCATCAAGCTGCTAGTTTGGCGAAATGAAACCGGAAACGACCTCTATGGCTGTAGTTGGAGTCAGTCGGGCCTGTACCTCAGGTAGAGGTGAAAAATCCCAGCAAGATAAAGGCGAAGTCGACGCAATAGAAAATGCAGTAGACTCACCGCATAGTCCACGAAGTTGAGTAGATGGTGGTCATGAAAGAGAGAAGTGGACGTAGATGATGTCGATGAAGAAGAGATCGAATGGAAACGTAATGATTCCGAAGTGTTGTTGGAGGCCACCGGGCATGAGCCACGCACCGGTTGTTAGGCGCCCCCCTCCACATCCCCTCCTCCGAACTCGCAAAAGATGTCCGCTGAGGACAGTGTAGAAGGTTGAGCTGGGGCCAACAAAATAGGGAAAAATCAATGAAGAAGAAGATGTGGTAGACTTCCCCCATAGTCCACAGGTCGGAGTCGTGTTGGAATAAGAATGAGAAGTAGTTGGAGACGATGTAGATTGGGAGAAAATTGGTTGGTAGTAGTGAAAACAGGAGCGAAGTGTGACAAGCCGGAGAAGGTAACTGAAGGAGGAGTCACTTGTTCGCGAGAAGGCCATGGCAGCGATGGATGCATCCAAATGGATGAATCCGTGAAACCGGGCATACAGACAGCGGGATGAAAGAGAGGCTAGCTAAAGCTTGTGCCGAGTGCCTTTCTGGTCTGGTTGTTTCTTTATATTAAAAAAATCATCATACAGACCTCCCTTCAAACATGTTGGCTTAAAAATGCTGTTCATGAATTGCTTTAGGCTTAGAATTTTTTGTCTACCTTCCAACTACTCCAATTTTTTGCAAATTTTTGCCTACGCTCCACCACCCACATTTGGGGATTGGTCTGGATGATGTTTGTCATTTGACCAAGTTTCACCATGTGACCACTGGGTTTGTTGCCCAATGTATCTGGAGAAACATATTCTGGTCGCTTCGCGACGACAACCGCCCACACCGGAGTGTTGGTTTTGGACTTCCAATAAATAAAACATAATAAAACCATATGTGCTATGTTGGGCCTTTGTAGGGAGTATGTTGGTCCCATGTTAGCTCTATGTTTGGCCGCGTTGGGCCCATGTTGCGCCATGTTGGGCCCATGTTGGTCGTATGTTGAAGCATGTTACGCCATGTTGGGCCTATGTTGGGCCTATGATGAGGCTTCTTGGGCCATGTTGGGCCTATGATGAGGCCTCTTGGGCCATGTTGGGCGTATGTTGGTCCCATGTTGGGCCTATGTTGAGGCATCTTGGGCTATGTTGGGCCTATGTTGGGTCTATGTTGGGCCTATGTTGATTCATCTTGGGCTATGTTGGGCCTATGTTGGGTCTATGTTGGGCCTATGTCGGGCCCATCTTGGGCCATGTTGAGCCCAAGTTTGGCAACTGAGACAATTTCACGACCTTTTCAAAAACGTGGAAAGAACCACGATTCTAGGGCAAAAATGCCTTCCCCAAGCTAAAGATTAATAGCTATTGCAATTGCTTACGGGTAACGCGTACCAACAAAAAACGTCTCTGCACTTTCGGTGAGTCGATGAGCAACCAGAATTGCAGGTTGGCTGAATTGACCAAAAAGATTTCCGCAAGAGGTACCAGAATCCAGAAACTGGAAGAAAATATCTCTGCCAAAAAAATTGCAAATCATGCAGCCTCATTCTTATTGCATCTGTATCGTAACAAAATAATGTTTCCAAACTTCTATTTTCATTGCTTTTGCCACCTCAATCTTTTCGCTTTTGAAATTAAAGCGTTCTCAGCCAATCATTGAAGGGGACGCGGCCACTGAATGGGTTTATGATACCTGCCTGTGAAGGTGCAAAACGCAACTTGCCCAAAAAGGGTCAAACAGATTGCAAGCCAGCATTCAGGTCAACATTGAGCCATATACTGGCCGTATACAGCAAAACTTCACTGTTCTCCAAACTGATTCTGAAGCTTTGCCAACACCGCGCCGTATGCCAGCCGTATACAGCAAGACTTTGGTGATCCGGAGGCTGTGCCAACGCGTCTCCAAGTTGATTCTGAGGCTGTGCCAACACTGACCCCTCTGGCTGCAGGGTCGGGAAAAAGAGAAAACTAGTCCAAAGTTTGGAGTCACCTATAGGCCGAGAACTTACCAATCGTTTTTGTTCCCTTGACTGTGTGCGCCATTGCCATACACTGGTACTGAAAACCACAAGAAGCTCGACGTAAGGCAGTGGAGGTAGCTGAACCTAGCGACCTTGGAGGACATGCAAAGACACCAATCGTAGGGCACTTCAGGATTGGGTGGACAATGACTGAGCAACTGCTTACCCCTCGCTGTCTGGTCCCCTTTTATGGCTCCTGCTTCCTCTCTGTTGATGGTTGATGGTTTCTGCGGTGTGTCCGCTACCTCCTGATACCCCTCCCTCTCTTACAGCCATTAGAAATTGAACTAACGACCTTGTGGTGAGTGTTGCTGGAGAAGGCAACGGGTCCCTACTTCCGGAGACCGACTATATCCTTTGCCTGATGAGCCACAGAAAAGGCTTTGCGAGCAAATGAAGAAGCAAACATTTACGCATCTTGCGAATCAAGTCGTCAAGGTTTTTGTGACAGAAGAGAAAACAATGGACATCTTAGATGGTGATCATTGCCAGCGTGGTTTCAACTCAGTCAGTCTTAACTGGCCTCTAGAGTTCGGGGACTTTGCCGCGCAGGTGCGCTCTGGAGCGCAAGAGCCCGCTAAAGAAGCCATAGGCGACTATCAAGCAACAGGCGAAGTTGTGAAGCAAGATCGAGGGAGCACCTACAAACTGCGTGAGCAAAAGCCGCAAAATTGAGCCAAAAAGTGGACGTCATTTCGGGATCTAAAAAGCGGACCCCGTTTTGGGGTCCGTTTCCGACCCCTTATCACAATTTCTAATGTAACCAAAAGCACGGACGGACCCGAAAAAACGGGGTCCGCTTTTGGACCCGAAATGGCGTCCATTTTTTGGTTCAATTTTGCGGCTTTTGTTCACGCAGTTGGTGGATCCTCCCTCGATCTTGCTTCACAACTTCTACGTCTTGCTTCTTTAGCGGGTTCTTGTGCTCCACAATGCGCCTGCACGGCAAAGTCCCAGCACAGTACCATGTCCAGACGCTGAAGACAAAAGCAGGATGCACGCAGCAAGCAACTCACGCAGTCATTCGAATGCAATCGGCAGCTGTTTAGATGCAAAACAAAATAGAACTCGCGCAACAATACTGGAAAAAGCAGCTCCAAAACCGGACCGGATCTCGGCGCCAAAAGCACAAAAAACATGCATTTTTTAATAGGTTTTCAACAGAAAAATCATTGGCGCCGAAATGGAGATAAGCTGCTGTCAAATCACGATCGCAGGAAGCATCCATTCCAGCGAAACCAAATCAAATTAAAACATGCTAACAAAAGCAAACAAGGCAAAACAAAATAAAGCAATGCAATCAATCAGAAAGAATGAAAGCAATGAAGTGCCGTGCGGGTCCCTTCTGGCGCATGCAGTTTTTTGATTCTTGTCTTAGGACCTTCACACTGGTAAGTGTCTTGCTTTTCATCCAACAACTTGGAACAGCAGATATTATTAGCGCACGCTTTCAAAGACCCAAAAGCAGGTTTGTTTTGCTTGCCATTCTTTTTAGATGGGTTGGGAATACCACAACTACTACTACTACTACTACTACTACTGCTACTACTACTACTACTACTACCACTACTACTACTACTACTACTACTACTACTACTATTACTACTACTACCACCACCACCACCACTACCACTACCACTACCACTACCACTACCACTACCACTACCACTACCACTACCACTACCACTACCACTACCACTACTACTACTACTACTACTACTNCACTACCACTACCACTACCACTACCACTACCACTACCACTACCACTACCACTACCACTACCACTACCACTACCACTACTACTACTACTACTACTACTACAACTCCTACTCTTACTACTACTACTACTACTACTACTACTCCTACTACTACTACTACTACTACTGCTGCTGCTGCTGCTGCTGCTGCTACTACTACTGCTACTGCTACTGCTACTGCCACTGCTACTGCTGCTGCTGCTGCTACTGCTGCTGCTGCTGCTGCTCCTGCTCCTGCTACTGCTACTGCCACTGCTACTGCTATTGCTACTGCTACTGCTACTGCTACTGCTACTGCCACTGCTAGTGCTACTGCTACTGCTACTGCTACTCCTACTCCTACTACTACTACTACTACTACACTACTACTACTACTACTACTACTACTACTACTACTCCTGCCACTACTACTACTACTACTACTACTACTACTACTACTACTACTACTACTACTACTACTGCTACTGCTACTGCTACTGCTACTGCTACTGCTACTGCTACTNACTACTACTACTACTACTACTACTACTACTACTACTACTGCTACTGCTACTGCTACTGCTACTGCTACTGCTACTGCTACTACTACTACTACTACTACTGCTACTACTACTACTACTACTACTACTGCTACTGCTACTGCTACTGCTACTGCTACTGCTACTGCTACTACTGCTACTTCTGCTACTTCTAGCACTACAAAATCCGCAAAGACCAGCTACGCCAGAAAGGACCCGCATGGGATTTTGCAGCGAACATGCAACTTGCCATATCCAGATAAAGAAACGAAAGCAGGACGCACGCAGCCGCGGCAAACAACCTCGACGCAGTGCAATCGGCAACTGTTAAGGTGCAACACAACAACATCAAGAATAGCAGCTCCGGTTTGTGAAAACACAAGAGCGGCGGTCAGCTCTTTTTCACCAGCTCAGACTTAAGCCAAACACAAAAGGTTTGACATCATCTTGTCTTCTCTTCCTTTAGAAGAGATGCAGAGCAAAACGCAGTGACTTCTCAAACGTTCTTAAAAGTCTCAAACTACTTCAAACGAGTTCTCAAGCTTCCAAAAACGTTCTTCAGCTTCTCCAAATAAACAANTCAAACTACTTCAAACGAGTTCTCAAGCTTCCAAAAACGTTCTTCAGCTTCTCCAAATAAACAAGCTTCAGCTCAAACTCACAAATCACCTACAAAACGGCTTTACAAATCACCTACCAGCATCAAGTTCATAAGATATGGGTCAAACAGATCAGAAACACCCCAAAAACACAAAAACGAAAATCCATCTCCAAGCTCACGCACAAACTGGTTCCATTTGGTTCCAAATTGGTTTTGAATTGGTTCCTACCTGGTTCCTACTGTTCCTATGTTCACAGATCGGTTCCTGCAAACTTAATGGTTTCCAAACTGTTCACATGCACATGCAATGGTTCAGATAGTTTACAAGATATTCAAGTAGGTTCAAGGTGGTGCAGTACACTGTACATCCTCTCACCAAACTTTCACATCCCTTTTGAAGGATTACGTAGGCCTTCCACGTGTTCCAAAACCACACGTTTTCGTTTCACAAGGAATTGGATAAACTTTGCTCTCAACTCTATAAGGCGAACGCTGCGCAACAATTCATCATTTCACAAGATCAAGGAGTGAGTTCCCGTCAGTCGCAATGGTGTACCTAGCTCATCCAGCTCAATGCCTTCAAGGATTGTTTGCAAAAGAAGGACCACAGCGATCAGTTCCTTGGAATTCTCTACCAAAGAGTACAGTTCAGCCTCTGCAGAACTGAGCGCTGGGACTTCTTGCTTACGCGAAAAACACTTTCACGCAACACCCGCAATACACCAACACGCCGCCCGATACGGACGCGACATTCCATGAGGCATCGCAATGCCCTATGAGCATGCATGGTTCTCCTGGTGGAGATCCCTCCGGTGACCGTCAGCAGTCAGCGCAGCACAGCACACAAGCAAGCTTCAGAAGCACTTGTCGGCTTCGACTGAAAACGCGCAAGGAAAGACACATAGAAGCACAAATCTTCTCTGGACAAAGCAGCCCAGGAAAGGTTTCCTAGAACCCTGCGGTAACGCGCCTCACCTTCCTGAGTTAATGCTACATCACCTTTTCTTTTGATTTCACCAAATGCTCCAATTTCGGTGGAACTTCTGTTGGTCTGAGCTTCTCATGCCAACTGTCGATGATGCCCACCATGTATGCCTCACTCACACCACCGAAACTTAAAGAAGACTCCCCATCCCTTTTCTGACAGATGGTTCTTCCCAAGAACTGAAGTGCACCCATCTTTCCCGCAAGCTTGATCTTCCAGATTCCCATGAGCTTTCGAAGAAACTCCTCTCCTTCCTTCTCATCATGGGGGCAACCAGCAAGTCATCAACAGAAACCAGTATCAAGAAGAACCCTTTCTTGGTGGAGATTCGGAACAGCGTGCTCTCGAATTTCTCCTAGGATTGCTCTCTGAGAGCAACTAGAAACAAACGGTCAATTTTCAGGCTGTCTGTGCTTGAGTTGGGACCTTAATTGGTCATGTTGGGATCTTAGTTTGAAGATGCCTGGAACTTATTTGAGATGAGTTCAGAGCTAAGTTACTTGCGAAGGATTATACAATTCTTGACACCTCGGTGTACAGTACGACCGTCTAAGATTCCGATGGAGTTTTAAAACTGCTCTGATGTTGCTCCATTTGGAAAAGGAAGTTGGCCTCAAGTAATGGTCTCAAGTAAGACAAAATGGCTCAGTTAGAGTTCTAGTTAAACTAGTTGTAACTAGTTGAGCAATAGTTACAACTAGTTACAACTAACTATTGGGCAATAGTTCAAATAGTTTGAGTTAGAANTTAAACTAGTTGTAACTAGTTGAGCAATAGTTACAACTAGTTACAACTAACTATTGGGCAATAGTTCAAATAGTTTGAGTTAGAACCAACCCTCTAACTGGTTAGCAACTAATTGGAACCTTTTTGTAACTAGTTGGAGAACTAGTTGCAACTAGTTGCAAAACTAGTTCCAGAGTTAGTTGTAACTAGTTCTCAACTAGTTGCAGGATTAGTTGTAACTAGTTGTAACTCTCTGGCCCAGAGTTGGAGAGTTAGTTGTAACTAGTTGTAACCCTAGCCCCGGACCCAGAGTTGGAGAGTTAGTTGTAACTAGTTGTAACCCTAGCTGCGCGT
>BGPT01000742.1:143275-153853 GCA_003297045.1 Symbiodinium sp. clade C Y103
GTTGCTGAGTTGCTGGGTTCCCCCCCCCCGCCTGAGACCCCCATAGTTGTGGGTTAGGGTTGAACCCCAACCCCAACCCACCCCACCCGACCCAACCTCTAACCCTGGCCCCGGGCGCAGAGTTAGAGAGTTAGTTGTAACTAGTTGTGACCCTGGCCTGGGGCCCAGGGTTAGAGAGTTAGCTGTAACTAGTTGTGACCCTGGCCTGGGGCCCAGGGTTAGAGAGTTAGCTGTAACTAGTTGTAACCCTGGCCCCGGGCCCAGGGTTAGAGAGTTAGTTGTAACTAGTTGTGACCCTGGCCTCGGGCCCAGGGTTAGAGAGTTAGTTGTATCTAGTTGCAAACTAGTTAGAGAGTTGGCTACAACTAGTTGCTAACTAGTTCCGGAATTAGTTACAACTAGTTTCTAACTAGTTGCTGAGTTGCTGAGTTCCTCCCCCCGCCCCCCCGAGACCCCCATAGTTCAGGGTTAGGGTTGAACCCTAACTCCAACCCACCCCTCCCGACCCAACCTCAGTTGACAAGAGGTGAGGAGGGTTGAGATGGGTTGAAAAGAGGCGAGAAGAAACCAGAGGACTTGAGAAGAGGTGGCAAGAGGTGAGAAGAGTTGAGAAGAATTGAGAAGAGTTAAGAAGAGGTGGGCACCAGGTGAGAAGAGTTGAGCTGAGGTGGGAAGTGATGAAAAAACATGAGAACAATTGAGAAGATTTGCGAAGAGGTGAAAAGAGTTGAGACAAGGTGGGAAGAGGTGAGAAGAGTTGAGCTCAGGTGGGAAGGGATGAAATACTTGCGAGCAGATGAGCAAAATTGTGAGGAGAATTGAGAAGAACTGAGATGGCTTTAGAAGTGGGGGAAATGGGGGCCACAACTGAAAAAGGATGAGGCAAGCTGAGGACGAATTGGCAGAACGAGTTGAGAAGGCGAGGAGTTTCACCTCAATTTTGAGAGGCAAAACTTGTCTATCATTCCCATCGTGTAACATTCCTTGCTGCTGGGAACTTTCCCCACCTGCTCCTTGCGGGTTCTATTTGAATAGAATGTCACCCAATGGGGATCACCGGGGGAAATCAATTTCTGGGAGGGGCATCTTTTGCAGTTGCAGCACGTGCGATTTGTCAGCAGGAAAACCAAAATGACAATCGGATATTTGAATTGTATGTGTTCGTGAAACATTTTTTTGATGTGGCCTCCGTTGCAGTCGGCGCTTTGCATGTTTGCCAAAAAAAATCAAAATTCAAAAATCCGGCGTTCATTCCAACTGGATGCTACAATGTTACAAGTTTAATTTTTTTCCCCACCTGCCAGGCCAGCTCCAGCTCCAAATCGCAGTGGGCACTGTCGGACTTCATCCCAAATCACAGTGGCGGACTCCATGTGCCAGCAACAGATCGCAGTGGGCACTGCCGGACTTCATGTGCCACCTCCAGATCGCAGTCGGCACTGCCGGACTTCATCTGCCAGCCCCAGATCCCAGTGGGCACTGCCAGATTTCAGCCCGCCAGATCGCAGTGGGCACTGCCGGACATCAGCCGTGAGCGCCAGATCGCAGTGGGCAGCGCCGGATTTCAGCCGCGAGCGCCAGATCGCCGTGGGCACTGCGGGACTTGAGCCGCAAATGTCAAAAGTATATGCCAGATAGTCTGCCAAAACATATGTCAGAACAGATATGTCAAGATTGACATGCCAGATAGAATGCCAGAACATATGTCAGACGTATGCCAGGTAGAATGCCAGAAGGTTTCGCAGATAGAATATCAGAGTATATGTTGGAAAAATGTCAGAACATATGTCAGATAGAATGTCAGAACATATGGGAAAGAAAATCTCAAATAGACTGCCAGATAGAATGTCAGAACATATGTCAGATAGAACGTCAGAACATATGGCAAAGAGAATCTCAGAGGAGAGGACAAGTCTGATGAGAGTTGTCCCCTCCTCCTCTTCCCTGCCAGAAAGTTTTGCCAAAATATGTATCACACTATATGCCACATAAAGTCTCATGGTGGGGATCACTCGACTTATTGGCATGATCATGCCTCGCAAACACACAAAATGCACAGTCTTTGCCACCATGCAAAAGGTCCTGTTTCGATCCGGTTTCGGTAGAAATGACGTTGCGACATCTGACCATTTCACAGCGATTGAACTAGTGATTGAGTGATTTAGTGGTTTAGTGATTTATATATTATTTCGTGATTTATTTATTTAGTGGTTTAGTGATGTGAACAATTGAGCAATGTTCGGCTCACACTATGGTCACTAGGCAAACGTGTTAATTGCAAAAAAAAGGCATTTCGGTGACAAACAAATGAAATTGCAACACAACAAGTTGCCCTGAGGCATGTTTGTTCTAACAGGAAATTCGCAAACAAATGTTTTGCTACCACTGTATGGTGATGCCGTATGGTTGTTTGACAAACGTGGCCGGGTGCTGCTGACGGTCGTTGTTATTGTTTGGCCGTATAATTTATAATGCTCGATGTTGAACCATTCAATCAATGCTGTACATCAGTGTGGGGATTTGTTGCGTTGTTTTTTCTTCAGAATTTCAGTCTCTCAAATTGTTTGTCACAGTCTTCAACAATCATTTTTTTTGCGGTTGATCAAATCATTTTTTGGGTTTTAAAACCATTGGGCATGTATATAACACGCTCAGAAAGACTGCAGTGTTTCGGTTGATGGATGGAGTCACAAATTTAGACGACAACATGATGTAATTGCAGATTCATGTTGACGTGCACCACTGGAAACAAAACCTCTCAAACGCCAATTCAGCATGATATGATGACCTCACCTCACCAGAGAAAACTTTGCGGGTTGCAGCATGCCAGATGCGAAAACCATGGCACTAGTGGATGAGAGCAGGCGCGGGTGTCATTGGCATTATAAAACATTGGTCGTGGTTTGCATTGGGTGCTGGTGGATTTAAAGGTGGTAAACAATTGTTCTCTTGCAATCCGCACTTCAACTGTCCACTTTAGCAGTTTGGTGTACGATCTACGTTGGGTATTCACATCTTTGAAACAAACATTGTTGTGTCGATCAGGCAGAGTGCAGTCATGATGCGATTGGCAGATCGTTTTCTTTGTTGAGTCACATCTTCATATCAACACTTGTGAACATGCCCAGTAAACCCTATGGCAATGTTTCTGCATTATTCCTGCATTTAGGCGCTTAGCGAATCCCAAAGACATGGACAATTCACGTGGATGGCACGATCGGAGTCTTGGCAACCACTTCAGGCACGGGTTCAATGTCGAGTTTGGGTGAAACCAAAACGGGTTCATGCCCAAGAAATCAAGAAATGTTTTCAGGCTAACGATACGAAAAATGTGTTGACTGCCTGTTATAAGTTATAATAGTGATTGTGACCTTATGTAGCAAACAGCTGAAATACCCCATCTGATTGGCGTGTTTTGGCTCTCGCTTGAGGAAATTGCCGGATGGCGATGTGCCGGAGAAGATCAAGAAGCCGCATGCCTGGATCAACTAGATCAGTGTGTCCCGCACAAAAATGAAAAACAAATTTAAAAGAGCAGGGAACTTCTTTTTTTATCCATTTGGAACTTTACCATTCCAAACCCTTTAATCCACAGAAAACCATTTGGATCTATAGTTATTGGCAATTTCTTCTGGCACTGCATTGACCATTGGGGTTTTGGATGCTTTTGGTAGCTGCATTGACCATTGGGGCTTTGGATGCTTTTTGGACCTACACATTCAATGTTGGCAAAGAACCTGAGTTGCGCTATGGTCCATTGGGTTCTTGTGGTTTGCAAGAGGATGGTTTGTCCAAGGATTGCAGGATGGAAACGTGCCATGAAAGAGTTCATGAACGGAGATCCTAAGCTGAATGACTTGGTCCACCTGTCCGGGAACCTGGCTGTTAAAGTCGCTTGTGGGTTCAGGTTCTTGGAGGTCATTCTCGATTGTGACATGGGGTGTTGATGAGTTGTTGCACTTGGAATGGGTACTGTATATACAAGTGCTGCTATTCTTTTGGTGTAGTTAGCTTCTGGAATTTACAGGTGCCGCAAGAGTTTCTCTCATTCAAAATATGTGTAGGAAATTGTGATTGATGAGAGATACAACAGATCCGGGCAACGTGATGATTTCTGTGGCTTCCGTGAGGTTCACCCAGAAGTTCGTTCAGATGGGTCAGAGCAGAAACTTCACTTTGAGCACCTTGCTGGACCCGTCAATGGGGCCCATGTGGAACCTTGATCGAAGCAGTGGACCGCTATTTTTGGTGTTCACTATGGTCCCAGGATTTTGATTATATGGCTGCAGCTCCAAATACAAGGTCCCGATCCATACCCCGGACCCACAGGCGATCCATACTCCTGATCCAACCCCCGATCCATACCCTTGATCCATACCCTTTTGAAGAGATTGAATTTATTTGAGACCATTTGTGTGACTCCTTCGTTCCATACGTCTGGATCACCGCCTACCGATCCATACCCGTTTTTTTTTGAGCCATAACCATATGTATAATATGTATATATATATATATATTATATTAATATGATCATATATGCTATGTCCAAGCCTCCTATCCTGGTTTTGTGTCCTCCGCTTCATTGGCGTTCCCAAAGGGTCCATGAAAATAGGGGATTAATATGGCAATTTGATAGGAAACCTGATGATAAAGCATGATAAAACATTTGATTTTTGGATACCCTATTTGTAGACAAACCCATACAGATAGCGTGATGAGGCATTTCGCCAATTCTCAGTTCCAGCTTTGATTCTTGTACAATGACACACTTTCGTGTGAAGCTCGTGCTTCGCAGGACTTGTCCTGGACTGTGCTCATCCTTACATGGGAGGTGGATCCGGCTGACGGCATGGCCACGGATGGGCCGGAAAGTTGGAGAGGGGAATTCATGGAATTGTTTGCCCCTACATATCAATGTCAACCATCAACTTGAGAGGTTTCGGGTCCTTTCCTTGGTGACAGATTGGTCAAATGCGGATGGTACAGAGCTTGGCATAGGTAGATCCTTTTAGAGGACCACAATTGACCACAATCCTTTGGATACAGTTGCTGCTTTGCCTTCAAAAAACACAGATTTTTGCCTTGGTGCACATGCTGAATCAGTGCCTATCCCAAGAAAAGTATCCTTGTCCACTGTCTAGCCATAGCAACAAGGGTGGCAGCAGCTGGTGTGAGGCCGTGATCAACGATCGTTTACCCATGATGGATGAGGTTGAGCGAGGTTTCAAAGAGAAGTACGAGGCCCCGAGTTGCGTTGAATTCTTGGGCCAATGGGGGTGCCACATTTGGTTTGTCAGCAAGAAAACAGTGAGATTTGTGTGCACAAAAGCGTGCAAGGTGTAGGATTCTGTTTTTTGTGGGCAAGACTCACTTGACTCTGCTTTTCCAACTTGATTAGAACTATTGAATCTTGGGCAAGTCATCCAGGTCACAGTCTCGCACTTCTTAGGGTACATTTTTCCTTTTCGCACCAGGATCTGCAGAAGACCTTGATGGAATCCCGCAGGCGGGGCGGTTGGTGCCCTGTTGGGACGGTCCCTTGGTGCTGTCGTCGCCAGGCAGTACCTGGCGGAGCTGTCGGAGCATCGCGATCGCATGCGGAGCGAAACCCTCAGTCCACCACTGCAGGCGGGGCTGGTGGATGTCGGGAGCAACGTTTTTTGTGCTTGGACACCAACAAAAACATTGGATGCTGGTCGCGTGGGAGTGGGTTGGGAGGTTGGAGCTTTGACTCACAACCAGATGTAGAATTTGCAGAGTGTTTGGTTGCGGACTGCTGGAGCGGACATTGATTGTACTTCGTTCCGATCTCTGCATACAGGCTGCCCTGGCGGAAATAGGCGAAGAAGATGCAGACCATGGTGTCTACCGCAACTTTGGCATGGTCTTGTGGTTTGTTGCAGAGATTTTGATTTAGGGACCTGGTTCCCGAGGTTTGCCAGATGCTTCAATGTTGGGGAGCATGCATGCAGACTCAATGCATACCAGTAGGTTTTTGTTTTTGGGGCAGGGTTCCTGCATCCTGGGTTTGGTTTGGGAGCCATGCATTCGGATATTCACCTGAGACTGATCTCTCATAGAAGACTTCTCCACCTGCTCCCAGTTTGATGCTCAGTGGGTTGATTTGAGGGGAAATGTGCTGGAACCATTGTTTCCACCACCAAACCTAGGAGGTTGAAAACGATTTGTTGTGTTTCCGTTTCCTCTTACGTTTTCCCTTCAAACAGCAACTATAGGAGATGTGTGGATTTCATGCGCCAGGCTTTCAACCCGAGATGGCACTGGATCCTCTCACGCAGGAATATTTCAAGGTCCTTGCGACTGGATACCTCGAAGCAGATCCAAGTGGAATGGGGGCTCCAGGGCATTCCCACAGAATCAGACCCAAACTTGGTAGTCCTTGAAAACCTCATTGATGAGTGCTGAAAGATGATTTTTCTGAGGCATCACGACATCACATCAGCTGGGGTTGGTGGTGAATTTGGTTCCTGCAGCCATTTTGGCGCATAAAGGGGGCATACCATTGCTGGGCCGTGTCTGCCGTGCTTCTTTTCTTGGTTACCATGATGATGAGACTTCTTGCAGCGGCAGTTTTCACCGTTTTGCCAGTGGAATCTTCAGCAGCCAATGCCACCAGAGGTCTGAAAGTGCGCAGGGAGGAGGCGGGGGTTCTGACCAAACATATTTGGGGATACAATGCAAGGGAAATTAGGATGGTTCACATTTGGTAACTGCAGTTCTTTTCCTTTTTAAACACATTTAAAGGTCGCGTTTAGAGGCTTATCATCTCCGCAACAGTTGGGTGGAGTCTACAGTATAGCATCCACCAAAAAGATGGAGATGGAAAAGTGAAATCCTACTAGGATAGTGGGAAATTTCATGTCTATCCTTTTTTGGGGTTGCCAATGCAACATCTCAGCGAGGACACTGTGACCATCCTTCATGTGAGTGACACCCACAGTTTGCACTACTCTTTGGGTGATCTCCCTTCGGCCGACATCTTCATCCACTCGGGTGATGTTTCCACCGTTGGGAGTGATGGTGAAGTGGGAGATTTCAACAACTGGCTTGGATCCCTGAAGGGAAAATACCGCGAGATGTTCGTGATTTCTGGAAACCACGACTTCTGGGAGACCAACTGGCGCTTGAACCGTGGCGCCCTTTCAGATGCCACGGCGCAAAGCCCCAACTACTTCCAGGAGAAGATCACGAATGCCAAGGCCTTGATCACGACACGTATTTTGAGCCAAGCAGCATGGTTTTGCTGGGCCAACCAAAATGGGACTTTAATCACTTTAGTCAACCACAATGGGCTTTTGACTAACCAACCATACTGGAGATTTGAGCATTCAACATAGGGGGTGAAGCAGCGGAATGTGGGATTGATAGACAATGAGGAGGCTAGCGCCACGCTCATCCGTTTTTTTTGTCGGTATTTGATCTGGTTGGTGGTTTGAACTTTGCTTGGTGGTTTCAAACATTGTATTTTAGGATGATCCGCAATAAACAATATTATGTTTGTCAGGGTAAAAGACGCGCATCAGATTTAGGACCGCACGTGTGAACAGAACTTGGGTAGCTGAGTCCGTGATGACCTCAGGTGAAACTGTACGTTTTGCAATCTCCCAACCATAACCACAACCACAACAAAGTGGGTCATAAGATGTCATAAGTACAAGTGGATTGCCTGAGTCAGTATTGACACGTGAATTTTTTCTGCGGCCCTGGGACAGGTGTTGAACCACGACCTGGTTGAAGTGATGGGTCTCAAGATCTGGGGCGCTGGCTGGGCCCCTCGCCGTGGGGATTCCTTCTCGGGCAACAACTATGATGATGTGCCTGCAGGCGGGGAAGTGGGGGAGAGGACATTTTTGGTATATAAAAGCATCTAGTCATGGAGCGATAATGATCATGATAAGCATCGAATCATGGTGATACGAAATACACATTGTTAAGATATGGAACCATGGGACTGTAAAAGCAACGAGAGCAGGAACATAACGAATAGAAAAGGTGGTATGAGCCACAAAAGACCAAGCGGGTCCAACCAACAATGCACCATTTCACTCACTTGACTTAGTAAGATTTTCACATGTTGGTTTGTACCTCCACTCTTGTGACTTCTATGCTTACCACCCCCATGTTTGTTGTCTCTCCTCCGTCTGGGGTCAGCAACTCGGCTTCAATTGGTTTGCATCTCGAACTTCAACATCCTCACTTCTGCTGGTTTCATCCCAACACTTAAACTTGGGTCATTTCCGAGAATTTATGATTGGTTCTAGCTTCATGTTTTCCCAACATCGGGGACGGGACAAAAGTCGGGACCCGAAGCTTTGATAGTTTGCAACTCACCAACAAAATGGCTGACGATTCTTGTATTCCCCAATTAAAAACACCGATTTACCCACCTTGTTCTTCGACAATTTTCTTTGGTTGGCGAGATTTGCTCTTTTTGTTGGTGAAATTGCGATTTGTTGTTGGTTGATCCCCATTTCTGTTGCTATTCCCCCTTGGCTGGTGAACCACAATTTTGGCTCATCAAATCCCTAGGTTTTCGCTTGTTACACCACCAATTTGAAGCCAAAATATACTAAATCATGGCGGTTGGTTTTACCTGGTTCTCCCCACTCCTTCCTTCCATTTTTCCGCAGGCGTGGACATCCTGGTGACCCACGACGGTCCGGTGGGCATCTTCGACTCTACCGCAGGCGGTAGCTGGGGCTCCAGTCAGCAACTTCGCAGCGCCATCTACCGAAGCAAGGTGCAGCTGTAGGGTCATTTTTGGGATTTTTCTGTTGATAAATCGTGGCTAACTCTGCAGTCATGGTTAGAAATGTTAGAAGGGAGCGATTCGGAGGGGTATCCAATGGTATCCATACAAGCCAAGGAGCTACTAAGTCCCAACCATATGATAGTTGGATAATACCTGCAAAAATTTGGGTTGATGATTGGGGTAAGGTGCTTGTCACCCATTTTGTTTTAGAGGTAACCAGTGAAATGCTGATTTTTGCCATGAAAGCTAGGGGTGGAACTTGTCAATGTTCCCATCGGGAGAAGCAAGCGGACACTCTGATTTCCAAAGCACATGATGTTTTTCTACACAAAAAAACGAGCGGGGAAGTGGGCCCAATTCTACCATGTTTCTTTAGCCTGTCAAACCCGCTTTTGCCGTCCTAGGGGGTTTCCTATCAATTTTCCCGTGAGCCACTTCTGGGATTGTTAGCCTTTTTCAGGAGGGGGAGGAGCATTCGAACTTTCTTGACTTTCCAAAAACTGGATGGTCTACTTATTCAAATCAATTCGAATCCTAAACATGACAAGTCACATACCAGTCATATATAAGTAGCAAGAATTTCGGAGTCGGTCAAGACCTATGCTGTCGAAATGTGCAGATCGCAAATTGGTGAAACCACTGCGATGACAGCTCCCTCAAAGGAACCGTAGGAAATGGATGTTTCCAAATCCACCAAAAACATAACTTTCTTTTTGCGATTGATCTGGGGTAAATGGCCGCAAAAGTAGGGAGTTCGCCATCAAACATAGAGGTTCTCATCGAACCAGCAAAAGGATCCACAAGAATGTGGACATTACCAGCAAACGGGGTGTTTTCTCGAAGGCCCGAAAGATCGCGAAGGTAGGGACTCTAATGGTCCTCTCATTTGCTCTCTCGCTCTCTCTTTTTTTTCTGTCTCTCTCTCTCTCTCTTTGTGCAGAGTTAAAAAACGCCCAAAATGTGCCCACGCTGAATTGCCAGATCCATTTTGGGGATCACAATAAATCGGAGCCATACTCAACATTTCGCAGGTTTTGCCTTACTTCTAAGTCCAGTAGACGTTCACTATCTGACTGAACATGGTGGATCTTCCTCTGCGATTTCAGTCACTAAAGGTTTCATTTCCACCACTGATGGCGTCACCAGGCGAAGGTTCATCTCTTTGGACACATCCACGAGCAGCGTGGTCACTGGCAGAAGGAAGGCAATGGCGGTTTCCAGGGTCACTCGACATGGTTGGTAGTGCAGATAACAAATCTCCCTCCGGCAATCTAGCCGGCAAATGGGACATTGGTCATGATCATGAGATGAATCACCTACAAATCCATCAAATGTAGCGAATTCGCAGAGGGTACACAAAATAGATTGATATATAGATCCTACTACTTTTGCATGACTCAAGCAGACCAGGGCAAGAGGTGAAGCAGAAAGGGGATTGATGATAGTGGCTTTGGTGCGGAATCCACAAATGCATCAACGCCAGGCCCCAAAAGTAGGTGACATGCACACACACACACACACTATATAATATGTGTATATATATATAAATATATCTATCACTATATGTATATATATATATATGTATATCTATACATATATCACTGTATATATATATATCACTATATATATATATATATCACTATATATCTATATATATATCACTATATATATATATATATATCACTATATATATATATATCACTATATGTTAAGTACAACACTGCATGCACCAACATTCTGGATCAACAGGCCTTGAGCCTGAGCGATTCCTGAAGCATTCCAACAGACAAAAGAGTGCGCACAGC
>BGPT01000742.1:159929-182140 GCA_003297045.1 Symbiodinium sp. clade C Y103
AGTGTGCTGGTCATGAGGACCAACAAACTGAGAGGCGGTGTTAAGTACAACACTGCATGCACCAACATTCTGGATCAACAGGCCTTGAGCCTGAGCGATTCCTGAAGCATTCCAACAGACAAAAGAGTGCGCACAGCGACAGCTGCAACAGAGAGACAACAGTTGCTACTTTGAATTTTTCATGTATATATATCATATATATGTATCATATATAATGTACCATATATTATATATTATACATAATTACTTGTATATGATTAGTATAGATTAATATATACAGTATATGGGTGGTGTGGGGTCGAACCCTGGTGCCCTCTTAAAGACCAAGATTTTGGTGGCAAATGGATGGTCAATGGATGATCCTTCCCATATAGCTACCCATTGCCAGGTGGCTGTCCTCCAGCTGGGACTCTGGGCAAGCGCACTGTGCACGATAATATTGATATTTGCAACGTGTGTCCTTGCAGAGTTCAAGGGGTATGGCCACAGCATCACCACTCACACGCTTGCCGCCTCCCTTACTGTTGTTTTGATGCTTTTCGTCGTCGTCGTCGTCATCATCATCATCATCATCATCGTCATCATCATCTTCAGCTTTATCACCTTTATCAGATACGTTTGGCGTATTTTGCATACAATCTTCTACACTCATGTGATCAGTTCGATCTCGGATGCTCAACAGTCCGTGCCTCCTCTGCCATGAATGCAGCATTAAAAGCACTGGCAGGGTATCAACAAAAGTATCATAGTTGTTGTTTATAATTTTCTTAATCATGTAGTGTAACCATGCTCTGACAATGTCTGCTCGTGCCAGCTTCTGCTTGCGTCCTCTTCCCCCAATTCGCGAGCACAGCGGGCAAAGACAATGAAGCGCAGAATGCAGTGGTTCGACTCGACAGTGCGCAGCTTGCGGCAAAAAAAAGGTATACCCCAAAATGGTTAACCTAATGGAAACCATGATGACGTATTTTCAGACAAAGCCATTCTGTCTTGTCATCAAAATGAGCAGATGAAGTGCCAACCCTTTGCCTGGTTGGTCAAGGACAGGAACCTGGGGTCATCCTGCGCTCACCGTGAATCGTCATGACAAAAGGTCCCTGACCAATCTGACCATCGCTGCAATGGCTCGCGCAACACGACTCTTTTTGGGTCCGCTGAGCTGGTCCGCGTCTACACATCCGTCAAAGCTAAGATGTTGCCCTTGGGTTTGCTGCAGGATCTTGAGAAAAGTGGCGTAGAAGATCACTAACAAAAAACGCACACAAAAACAGAGTTGTGGATTTCAAGTGCAACATCTCTAGCTCAGCTTCTCAGCTTGCTGTGCAGGGTGTCGCTGGCGTCGCATGCGCCCGAACTATGAAAAAAAGGGGGATTGCTGGCAGCTGCTTCACGAGCAGTGATTCTGCCCCACAGGCCAGATCAGGGATCACTCCCTACAAGATTGTGCATCGAAGATCCTGGAGCAGCTGGGCTGGGTTGGTGAAGTTTCTGGTGTTTAAAGGCTTTGCCAATTGCATGGCAGTCCTTGAAAGGGTCTCCACTGCAAGACAGCTCAAACCTGAGGGAATTGGCTTTTCACATCCCCATTGTCAAACAATGTCAAACATGTGGCATTTTCATGAAAGTGTTTTCTGTGGTAGTAACCCACCAAAAGTTGGAAAAGTCATTTGCCACCACTGCTGGTAGGATTTTACAGCTATCTATCTTTTTTGGTTGCTTTTATTTATGTTTCTATTGTTTTCTACATACTGAAGCACATCACATCCGCATCCAAGCCACCATGGTTGCCAGTCCAAAAGCCCTGTCTGCGAAGAAGCGTCCAATCTCTTCTTCGATGACCTTTGGAGGCCTGCCGAATGACTGTCGAAGTGTCATACATGGATCTGGTTGGTTGATGGGTAATTGTAAAAATGTATAGATAGATATATACATATATATATATATATATACACATACCCCCGAATAAAGCAGCTAGCAGATAAGACCTTATAACATCCTTCTTCAGATTAAGACATTATCTCATACTACCAGCTTCTATAGATATAAAATGAGGAGCACACCCCTCCTCCTCTATAGAATCCACAAACCTGATGAAAATTCCCCCCCATAGAATCTAGGAGTACAAGATACCGAGTTAATGCACCATTTTTGTGAAAGTCTCCTCTGTCAAATCAGAACCGCAAGGTGGTGACATTACTCAGGAGGTCACTACTTCCATATTCTCAAATGTTGTTTTGTAGGCCTCTCATCACCAGGATACACTTCCACGTCACCAACCACGGCAGTGTCCCTTAGTTCACAAAAGGATTGGCTTTCACCACCAGCATTCTGCATCCAAGTGAAGCAGCACTCACAGGCAACAGTTGCAAGTTGCGATGTGTGCGCATGCCTCTAAAATTCTCGATCAAGTCGCTTGGTGACAACTCCGCATTCTTCCAGCAGCTTCAGGTCTGGAACATACCTCTCCTGCACAAAGCAAAAGTGTACAAAAACACCAGATTTGTGCAGTGTCCAGCGGCATACAATGTCAAAGGCTCAAAGGGAGTTGGCCACACTCTTTCCTTGGAGTGGTCGACCAGGACAAAGTCTGCTGGTTCTTGCTCCAACCTGACTGCCAGGATCTAACTTTGTTGCAGGTAAAGAATGTGAAAGGTGAAACATTTTGGGTGCCTGGTTGTGATGTTGGCAATCTCAGAGTGAACCGTTCCCATCCAAATCTTCACCTGCGCCGTTTGCGGGCGACAGTCGCGACAAGCTGCTGAAAACATCACGGGATATCCACGGGGCCTTGTCGTCCAGCCCAGCAAATTCAATGATTTTTGTTGCGATCGCAGCAAAAAGTTCATCCTCACCGAGTTGGCCAAGGTGGGGATTGTTTGGCTGTTGGAATGATATTGGCCTCAGGACTGATCATGCTGTCTTTCCACATCCTTTCACCTTTTTTGGTACACTCTATTAGACTCTCTTTCTCTAAAGTTGACCGACTGCTTCAACAACGTTCCTGTCCTTCTCAACGCTAAGGAGCTTTCCTCCCTCAGGCAAATTCCGAGCTATTCGGAGGGCACTGTAGCCACCTGAGTTCCGCAATGATTCTTTGCATGTAAATGAAATGTGGAAGAAACGGTTGACCGCTGCAGCTGGAAGACAATAGGTGCCCATCTCAAGGCATCGAACAGGAGTGTTCTTTCCCTCCTCCCAGCAGGGTTTCAAACAAAAATACAAGTTGCAAGTTGCAGAGTGTTGGCTCAGTTGGCTCGTGTTTACTTGTTCAACTCCTTGGCTTGGACCTTTTCTCTGACGGCTTCTTCAATTTTCAGGCCACGCACATTCCACTTCTCTGCACCTGCCACGAGATTTTGGCAGCAGAATTCTGAAGCAACCCCCAGCAGACAATACTTATTATTAATCCGTATTGACAGCATGTCTCAGCAAAACAGCAGAGAATCATCACAGGTCAAGAAAAATTAACGATGCCGCCATCATGCCTTGTGCTTGAAATGTCTTGTTCCAGAAAGCGTCCATCGCTGCCAGGACCTCCACGAAAAAAATCGATCAAAATGGGGATGCGAACTGGTACCAAAGTTGACCCGAATCTAAGATATTCTAAAATTAAGGTCTTAAGATGTCGTAAGATGTCTCAAGTGTTGAACTTTTCTTAAACAATTGACTCCCTCAGAGTCCCTCATCCCAAATGCTGGTGGATCTGAAATTGCCACGTCATGGCACGCTGTCAGGATTGCCAGGCTCGGCATTGGCCACAACATGTTCCAGCAGAAGTCTCTCTAGGCCGTGCATGGCTTGGCTGCCCATACGTTGGACCTGTCCCTTGGCCTGGCGAATCCAGGATAGAAATGACTGCTGAATGGGCCCAGACTAGCTATGAGATGCTATGAGTACAAGATATTGCCAGATTCTGAGACAGTACATGACAGTACTACATTTACAATTCATTTACATATTACTACATTGCTTAACCAATGGAGTTTTCTGGCATCCCAGCGCCTCTGCGGTGACCATGTCAGGTGCGAAGGAACGAGGCTGAACTGGGAAGACCTGTCCGGATTGCGCAATGTGAGAAGCACTGAGCAAGAACTACAAAATCAAACAAACTCACCATTGCGGCAATGGAGAAAAACAACAAAAAACCCTGCTATGCGAAGAGGGAAACCACATCACAATTTCTCTCTGCTGTGAGAATTCGGAAGAAGTAAAGGAACAACATGTCACACCTCAGGAATGCTATCATTGACAACGTCACAGACTTCTTTCATCCATCCGTGCTTATCTTCAGCTTCTCCACCTCGAAGTAAGGAAATGACACGGCATGGAAGCAGCTCAGCCAACAAAGAAGATGTCTCCAATGCTCTTTTTGTAAGATTTTCAACAATCATCCCCCTCGCAGTGGAAAACAGCTTGGACTCCGACACTGAATTGCCGTAAGCTCACTTCGCAAGCTAGAAATCACATCCTTTGCATAGCCAGGTGGAGGGAAAAGAAGTCTGCAGCATATTTGCACACACTTTCCTACCAACAACAGGGATCGCGCTGCGACAAATGGATATGGCAAATGCACAGGTCGCAGTGCATGCCAGCGTCGAAATCATCGAATGTCAGGGTCTTATCTCCATGAGCGATGGAGTTCACTTTCACCACCACAGCCGCGGTTCCACACATACCTTGTCATTTCACAGCATGCAGGGGGCAACTTTGACAAAGTTTAAAACAAAAGTAGGCCAAAGCCATGGTGAACCTAAATCAAACTTTCAGCCAAAGCACCGACTTCTTTGAGGTTGCCGATTTCCTTCTCAAAGTCGATGGGTCTCTCTTCAACAATCATGCCGCGGTCCCGTGCAAGCTGCTGAAGCATGATGTTTGTTGTTGACTGCAAAATCGTGTCAGACTTGGGCGTCACGTAGCGTCCGTCCTCCGAGGGGGAAAAAGGATAAAGCCCGGGATGCCCAATCCAGTGAGTTTAAACTTTCGATACATGGCTCACATGGACATGGTATGACATGGTACTCATACGAAGCCGATTCCACTCTCGTTTCCCAGCCCAGCCTTGGTAATTCCAACAAAGTTGCACACCGAGAACTCCTCGATGAACTTCCTCTCTTTGGCATCTAAGTAGAGTGTGGTATTGTAGCCCTCTGCATGGGCCGAATGCACTGGAGCGATATCCGCAGCATAGTTGCCAGCAGCCTTCACGGCACCCAGCCCTTTCGGAGCAGCACGGTCGTGGTTGTTGCTCACTAGAGCCTGACAGCTTCATGCCAAAAGCCGAGAGACACAGTCCCTGAAAGATACAGAAGACATGATAATAATTGATAATTATTGATACTTCAACATCTTTTGTGTACTAAACAAGACACATGGAATCATTTTTCTGTACGCGCCTTCACGCCGACCTCGCTACCCTTTCCAAAATATCCACCAGCTGGCAGGACAGTGACAAAAAAGGTGTATTCGCTCGCCAACGGCGCCAAACCCAACATCTGGCCACTTGCAAAGAGCAATGGTCGCACGTAGAGCGATGCATTATTTCCTTGTACAAGCGGCTCAATTTGTCAATGGATGAAGCGGGCAAAAACATGCCAAAACATGCCAAAACATGTAATGTTGGTTTGGTCTGCTTGCAAGTGAACCATAATGAACCGAGATACCGTAAGGTGGAACAAATTCTCTGTTCCGTCTAATGGCTTCCATCACCCCGTTGATGAACATGTCTGTCGGCACTTGGGGCATCCTTACAATCACATTGCGACGGAGGTTCCCACAGCTGGTGTGTTGGGGCTAACGGTGTGCTGCCCAAGACTTTGTTGACACATAAAGGATAAGGAAGGACAACAAAGGTACTGTGCTACTTGGGCTAGGCTTTTTCCCCTGTTTCTGCTCTGAGCAATGGAATGCAATCGATGGTCAGTACTAAACTTCAGTTTCAGGTATAGATGTCCCCCATCTTTGAACAAATCGGGTGCTGAACCCCATTACTTTTGATAGCTTATCATTTTCTGATAGTTTCTGTGTTTCAACTTGACTCGCGTGAGCTGGATCCCCAATCATCTGCTGAGAAACAGCAGGGCATCAGCACCTTTCTGCATTCGTCGGGCATTCAGCTCCGGATTCAGCAAGCGGATCTTGCCATCCTTACAAGCAAAGGCCTGGCGCGGTGCGGTGATGAGCCATGCCATGCTGCTGCAAGGGACAGTGCCATCTTCGGTGGCACCTTCATGCCTTCAAATACTGACACACCGTAATGCAGCGCTCCTTAGTTCTTCAAGCACGGCAGGGCGTCTGAATTGAAATTTCTGGCAAAGGATGGGAATCAAGCATAGTGATCAAAGAGCAAACATTCGCAAAATCCCTGTTCAGCCAGAGTAAATTCTGCTGGAATTAATCTGGCTGTTTGCTGCACTCTGTTTCATGAGGCTGCAATTGTGGTTTGGAAGGAAGAACTTTGCAGAGCCCGATTATCGGTCACCAAGGTGCAATTCCCCAGGAAAAAAACAAATCACATCTTCACACACTTCTGCAATTCATCTCCCCTATTCTTGTCAAGGTTCCTGCATTGATGTGCATCAGTTGGTATGGAGCTGGAACAAAAACGCCCGAGTCCCAGTTGCCATCTGAATAGGTATACCTCATTAACAATAGCAAGTGGAAAATGTGTCTTCAAATTGGTGTCTTCAAATCATTTCAAATCGGTGTCGCAACAGGTTTGCCGATTTTGCCGGCCTCACGTGTCCATTCATTGGTCGAATGGAAAAACCCAGGTTGTCCCATTTCTCTGCCAGCTCTTCTCTCCTGCATTGTCCAAAGTGTGCGCCACTGAAAACTCTTGATGCCAAGAAGAGTTTCAAGAAGAGTTTCTTGGTCTCCAAATGTCTCCAAAGTCCTGGTCTTTCGAAAAAGTGGAGTGCTGTATGCCTGGGCTTGTCGCATCTGCTCTCAGGCTTAGCACAAGAGACTTCCAACAGCTACTGACACTGACATTCCTCTGGCTGCAATCAAGAGGCATACTGGCTCCTGGACCGCAAAAGAAAAACTGAGGAGTTCAGAAATTGATCATCTGGGTATGGCTCAAAATTGATTGGGTACCCCAATAATTGGATGGTTAATACAAGACCATGGTTAATTAATGGGTCTCAACCATCCAATTTTTGGGTATTTCTTTCACATCTTGGCCATCATTTTCTTTAACATTTTTTCACCATGGCCAAGCCCCTCGCCACTCGGCCGAAGAAAAACTGCGCGCTAACTTTCGGCACCTGGCATCAATACTCGGGGGTATTTGTAGTTCTAAATCAACAACAAAAAACAACAATAATCAACAAGATAGAATATTCAAGGGGATGTTATGCGAATATGTGTGAATATTCTATATTGTTATTCTATCTTGTGGTGTTTTTTTACGTTATTTTCGCCGATGGTAATTTTCTCACTCGCGTGCCGGCTAGTGAAAAATATTCTATCTTGTCGGTGGTCACTATAACTAAAATCTAAATACTGCAACTCATCAATTTCTGTCGCTGAAGGCTACGAAGTACCTAGATGCAACTTGTGTGATCTCTCGAGCAGAGTGTCGGCTCATCGACTGCACAGCTGCAAGATGCACCTTACAAGGCCTTGAAGTGGGCTTCGCCCATGACAAAGCCTGGAGGTGCTGCAATCCAACCGTTCCGGTCAATGCAAGTGTCGGAAGGGACAACAACACTGAAACATTTCTCAAATTGTGGCATAGACTGTCTTCAAATGCCTACACTGAAACATTTCACAATTGATTTTTGCCCGCTTTCTGCGATAGGTTGTCTTCCTGGTGCTAATTCCATGACCCCGCCTCCTAATACTCATTGTGACTGCAACAACTCTGCCTGACACCTCATGAAGTCTATAACAGCTGGATTTGAGCCAAGCTAACTCGGCCATGTCCTGAAGAAAACCGTCACCTCACCGAAAAAGAGCTGCGTGTTCAAAGATAAAATTCACACGTCAAAGGAATGCAACATTTTCCATTCAAGCAGGTTCCACAGCCAAAGTTTGGGAATTTTGTCTGGATCAACTGTGCCAGGAAAGTACATCAAATTCTTCCTTTGAGAAGAACTAGTCTCCGGTAGTCAAACATGACAATGGAAAATCCTCATTTCTAGATGATTTTCTCATTCAAACCTCCATTTATAGTGGATTTTCCAATATTTTCCCATTGCCACCACTGCATCTGTGATGCGTCAGCGGGGGAGCGCACCATGTGAGGATGGGCAGCGTTGACAGCATCAAGGTGCCCAGCACTGAAGACCTTCTCTTTGGTGCTCGTCATGGCTTTCGCCTGTCATGGAATTGTCCTGGATTGGTGGGAAGACCTACAGGAATCCCCTATCATTGGTGGAAGGTGCAAAAACCATAGTTTCCGGTTAAGATTTTCACTGAAAACCAATCCATCGAATAAAACAACAGCAATCGATTCTGTGTTGTATCATGATCTCACTTCCGTCACCTGGCTAGCTGTCGCTTCTCGTTTGCGATATTTTTGTTGCGGAATAGTGCAGAGCAGTTGTGAACCGATGGATGATCTGTTCTTCACTTAGAAAACTGAAACAACATATCGAAAGGGCTGGCTGAGGCGCCTGCTTCTGCTCCGAATCAAAACCTGATGTCATCAGAAAAATCTTTCCCTGTGTTGCAACCACGCCTTCACTAGGACAGTCTTCAACGTTCGTGGATCATGCCTCTCAACAAGCACCTTCCATCCCCTTGCGAGCCAAGTGGCGGAAACCAAGCAATGCAATGGGGAAGAGCTTGAGCCAGGCAGCGGGGCTGTTTTGATGCAACACCAACAACTACCACGACACCCATTGGCTATGGCGGCTACGACTCTTAGCCAAGCATGGTACATGGTGGCACATGGTGTCACACAATTTTTGACTCCGCACTGGAGGCTGAGCCGGCGGCTGTAGAGTTTCTATGGTTTTCTCAGCCGTTTAGTTTATACACAGAGGGAAAGTGCATCACAGCACATTGGTTTCCATCGCTCCTCGCTGTTCTTTGCAATCTGAGGATTGGCTGCTCGTTGTGATGTCTGGCTGCAACTTGGATCGCAAGCCGCTGCAGGATTCTGTTCTTTCGCGCCAAGTGTTAGGTACTTTTCAGGCTTCAAACGAACGCAGCATAGAGAGTTTGCCTGGCAGGTCTGGTAAAGTTCAGATTATCCACCTGTGAGCTGCGAGAAATGGCAGGAAACTTGACGAATCCTTTTCGCCTTTCAGAAACTTGACGAGTCGTTGACGACTTGGGCGGTCGGTTGTCGCTTTTTCGCCTCAGCTCCTTACATTTCATTGGCCAACAGCAATAGTTCACGAGAATTTACGAGAACCCCAGACTTTTGGCCAGTTCCACATAAGCTTGGCTTTCAGGATCCAAGCGCAGCGCTATTGCAATGTGATGTCGGGCTTTTGCATCATCTTCTTGGAAGCTGTAGAGTGATGCCAAGTTGGCATGACAAACATGCAACAAGGGATCCAAGCGAATGGCTTCACAGTAGGCCTTGATGGATTCCTCTGTGAGGCTTTCACCTTGCTTTGCAACTCCGGTGTATGCCCACACATCTGCTGGTCTTATTCCTGCAGCTTCCAACCAATGTGGCTTTGAGAGCCCGACATCTATAATCTTTCCCAAAAGTGGCAAAGCATCTCGATATCGCTGTGCATCACACAAGGCTTCAGCAAAGGAATATGCCTTTTTCAAGGCTGCTGCGTCTCCCACTGCATTTGAATGACTGGTGTGGCGTCTTGGTACTGTCTCAGGGCTTCCAAAGGTTGGAAGCTCTTCGATCTGCGAACTTGGTAGGTCTTCGAAGGCTTGAGAGCTCTTGCAGCTGTTACCACTGTTGGTTTCCTCCACTGAGTGCAGGACGCCTCTTGACTCCACTCTTTCTTGCTCACGTGCAGCTTTGGCCCAACTTGGGCCCGAGTCCATGTTGCGGAAACTGTACTGTGAATCGGCGCAAACTGTGTTCTGCATCTCCTCTGTGATAGGTGATACATCGCTCAGATGTGCATTTCTTCCCATGTCTGGCCATCTGAAGGCAGCACTTTGGTTCGTGTGAGGTGCTGGGAATGCAGACAGGTCCTCAGTGGTTGGCTTTGCATCGCGTTGTGAACTCTGCCAGCGCCACCGCGGAAAAGGGCTTGTTTCCTCTGGCTCAAGTGGTGTTTTTTCTTGCAAAGATGAGGATCTCGTGGATTCAGCTGTCTTCGATCTCAACTTCTGAAGTTCTTCCTGGAAAACAAAGAGCTCCTCCAAATGAGCTTCCTGCATTTCCTGCATTTCCAGCTGCAGGTGGGACATATCACCTCTTGCTTTGCAAAGCTTTGCTTCTTGCATATCGCGGTCGATTTCCTTCTGCACCGACAGCTGTCGCATCTCTTCACGGAAATTGGCCAATTCTTGATGCATCACAAAGACTTCCCGGTGCAGTTCAGGTGCATCTCTTGTATCCCGATCTCTGCGATCCCGGGAGCGCAATGTGGAACGGCTTAGGCGGAGATCATCCAGTGACGTAAAGCTTAGGGGAGGGAGCTGACCAAGCGATGATGTTGCGGAGTGATCCACGCCGTCAAACATTGCATCATCCGAAATAGATCTGTGCGCATCTTGGAGCTCTGTGTTCTCTCTCAGGAGTGTATGCACACAATTGGCAACAGCTTCCAAAATGTGCCCATACTGGGGCACAGTGAAGCTTGCCTTCTGCTCCTCATTCCCTCCGAAATTCTTGCAGACTTCCTCATAGAAGACCAAGGGAAGTCCTTTGCAATTCACCAACTAATCTGTGCAAAGAACAAACACCTAGGAAAGATCCAACCTGAAGACATCTGATACTATCTGAATCTATCTGATATATTCACATCAGCAGTTTAGCCATCCATGGGATTCCATGGCACCATGGTGATGTCATGTGTCCTTCCAAGGACTCTTCGCAGGCTCGACGTAGTTGCGCCAAATCCTGTTCTCTGAGATCCTTCTGCTCAACTGCTTCATGTTGCGCCAGTATGAGCTCCTGTAACAAGGTGCCGGTTGGCATGAAGGGCCTTCAACTTGTCAAACATCATCAAACATGTCTAGTTGATGATTTCAACATGTTTCCCACCCCCACATTTGTGAACTTGGGTTCACCGGGATTTTGTAAAGAAACATACTTCTTCGGCAGGATGTACCAATAGACAAATGAAAACCAGGAGATTCTTAAGTGGAGCAAAGTTCAGGTCTGGTTGAACATGGCCATGAGCGGGACATGTAATAAGTGTCATTTCAGTCCGCCGGGGATCTTTTGTCTCCTGGTAGCATGAATCAAAACACATCTGGGCTTCTGCGCAACTGCCTTCGACAGACCTGGATGTGTTGAATCACAAGAATGTCTGGACAGTTGGAGTTAGTGCCAGCCCATGTATCTTCGCCACACACGTTGTCTGGGCGCACGATCCGATCATCTTGATATCCAACAGAAAAATTCACATCTACATCTATATACCCATAATTACATGTACATGTATGTATATATATATATATATACACATACACATATATACGTCCAAAAATATCTCTACCTCTTGACATTTGCTGAGACCAGACATCTCTCGCCTCAACTTTGCCTCTGCAGACTTGAGTTGGAGCCTGCAGATGTCGACAGAGATGGTGTGTGGGATTGTTGCATATCCTACTATCAAAGAGATCGAAGTGATTGTTGGTGATTTTTATTTGCAACTTGCAAAATAAGCTGCACAAACAGATCATTAAACCTTCCTGAGTCTGCTGGAAGACTCAACGTCTCGGTCATTGTGCTTGTCCTCGTGCTTCTCCACCTCCGAGACCCAAGCACAGCCCTGCCATCGCCAAATCCCTGCGCACCTCGTCTCTTTGGCAGAGGCCTGCATGGCATATATCAGTATATCACAGTATATATCACAGTAAATCGTAATATATCATAATATATATCATAATATATATCATAGTATATAGATATCATAGTATATATATATATATCATAGTATGAATGTCATAGTACATATCATAGTATATATATATATATATCATAGTATATATATCATAGTTTATATCATAGTATATATCATAGTATATATCATAGTATATATCATAGTAGATATCATAGTATATATCATAGTATATATCATAGTAGATATCATAGTATATATCATACTATATATCATAGTAGATATCATACTATATATATATATATCATACTATATATATATATCATACTATATATATATATATCATACTACATATCTCATACTATATATATATATCTTATATATATATATATATCAATGTATATCAGAAACAAACTTATATGATCTATCAAGATCTGGCAAGACGGCTCATGTTCGTGCAAATATGGCAGGACCAACAGCGAGGAGCTGGTTCAAACACTTGGAGGGAAACAGCTTCCACATCCGGCTGGAACATGGAAGGATGTAATCTTTTGGATTCTTTTGGTGGATCTCCATGCTGTGAGAAGGAGGCAGGAATGAGTGGCCTCCTGATGATGGAGTACCCGGTGCTGCTCAGAGACTTCTTGCCTGGCCGAAAGATATACGTTGGATTTGTTATACTCATGTGCCTGTGCATGCATATTAATCTATATCATAAATTTTAAATGATCATATATGATATAAATATATACATTATACGTAGACGCACTATAAACAGAAATTTCCTCATTTTGGATACAGGGCACCTCAAAAGAATCAATCAACCACCCTTCTCCGCAACCCAATCCAACAGCTCGAATTACAGTGATGAATTCACAAATTATCATGAATCATCACAAATCAGTTTTTGAAGAGTTCTAAATACCCCGACCTAAAGTATTACTCAGACTATCTCTGATACCCAAGCAACTGCTAGGAACCCCACTGATTTTTGTGGCCATAACTACAAGGCCTGGCAATCCGAAGCTGCGTCTCGTGGGTCTCCTGGGTCTGCATGTCTTGTTCATGTTGGAGCTGCAACTGCTGCACCTGCCGTGTCTCTGACCATGCTGGGCGCATGACAAAAAAAATGGTAATGGGAAATGATTTGGACGGATAATCCTGTTTGATCCTTTTTGACATTCTTTCAATTGTATTCAATTGTGTCATTCACTTGTCTTTGGACAGGTTCTCCAATTTGTTCATTGAATTGTCGCGGGTCGCATCGTGGGGCACCTCAGAAGAAGAACGCTCTAGCTTTTGTCGGAGCTCGGCAGCAACTCGAGCTGCTTTCTCTGCAACAGCCGCCTGTGGGCCACTGCAGAATCTCTCTGGTTGATGCAAGCAGCTCCAACATTGCTTCACAGAGATCTATGATGATCTTTGCATTAGTATGAACTAAGACATACTAATACTATTTGATGGTCCACCTGCTCTTTTGCTGCGTCAGTTTCATGGAGATGCTCAGCAGCTGCTGCCTCCAATGGCTGCGTCAATGTCAATTCGGGAGTCAATTCGTTGAATCTGATTCCCTGCCTTCAAGACATGAGTCGTTTGACACATGACACATGGCGAGCCCCAAAAAATTGGCGACCCCTGGGGTGTCCTTCCTAAATCGACAAGATCAACTACATGCCTTGGATATGATTTGATATTCTTTGATCCATTTTGGGGTGTTGAGGCGCTCACAGGAGCCATCCCACACCTGAAAAGCATTGCTCAGCTCCTTCAACTCGCTGGTCGTCTTTCCCAAATCTGAGGCCGTGGCACGGCTCATGTCCCAGAAAGTGTCTCTGCAGTTGATGTGACAGAAGTAGATTGAAATGTACTAAATGATTTTATCTATGCGCAAGATAAGTGACCGAGTCACTAAAGTATAGTAAAATTACATCTGCACGATTCCTTGATAGGCATTTCATACTTTCTCCTCCAACAGCCACCTGCCAATATCCCAGCCAACCTTGGTGCACTCTGGACGCATATGCTTCTTCGGAAGACAGTACCTCAGTGCTTCAAAGCTAGGCCTTCAGATACCGTCAGGTACCTGGTTTGCCATGTGCCAGGCCAGGCCTTCAGGAGTTCTTCTTCATGCACATGTCCCAATTTCACCTGCCGAATGAAGTCAGCCAATGTGAAGTGAGTGTTCCACCATGCAAATCTTTGTCATTCTGTTGAGGGTGCAACATCTGATATGATCCTCGCTATCTTTCATTTCATCTTTTTAGTCTGAATTTTGTATGTAATAGACAAGTTATGATTCAGTTGCGATGGGTTTCCCTATCCTTTTTTTATCCCGTACAACTTCGGAAGAACGACCGCTGACAGCAATGGCAGGGCCTCTTCCACGGCAGCACGGAGTTCCAAAGTCATCGAGTTGTGCTCCTTCAAGGCCATCTCATTTTGAAGCCTGGCCATAGCCTGCTGCCTTTGAACCTCGGAAAATTGTTTTCTCAGTCATCAGACCGCTGACGCAATGGGTTTACAAATGATACACACATGAAATACACATGAAATACACATGAAACACACATGAAAGACACATGAAACACACATGAAACACACATGAAACACACATAAAACACACATGAAACACACATGAAACACACATGAAACACACATGAACCACACATGAAATACTCATGAAACATACATAAAACACACATGAAATACTCATGAAGCATACATAAAACACACATGAACCACACATGAAACACACATGAAACACACATGAAACACACATGAAACACAAATCTTGACATTATCTTGACGTTATCTTGATGTTATCTTGGCGCTTTTCATGCTGGCCAGGTGTGTTTCGCCCTGAGCCTTCGACTTGGTGTTCTGCTTCAACCAGTGACGCTTGAAGCCTTGATGCCTGATGTCAGGTAGTACATGCATGTGCAGTATAACACCCGGCACCTCTACAATATCTATAATAACCAATCAACAATGGTATTCTTAATGGTTCGAATTCTTGGGACTCACAAAATTTGGTGCCTTCTAAATCTTTGAACTCTCACGGTTCTGTACCATTGGCCTCCAGCGCGGCAACTTCTTGCCGTCGTTCAGCATGAACCTGCGAGCTTTGTGCATGACATCCATGACATGCTTTTTCATCTGCGGGATCTGGCCTCTGCTTCCACAGCTTCGCCTCGAATAAGGCTTGTGTGAGACTCCTCAATTGCGCACAGATTGTGTGAAAATACAATCTGAGAGCGGAAACAAATCAGAGAGTTTCAGCCATAGTTCTCAGTCTTACCCTTTGAAGTCGACAAATTAACAACTACTTGGAGAGATGTGCTTGATGGCTCTTGAAGAGCTAGAGCTACATGTGAGCTACACAATTATCTCGACTCTGAGGATCAAAACCTCTACGATATGCATGAAGGAACATCATCCATTTTGGAATGAAAGCAATAATCTATAATATAATATGTCTAGAGAACGAGGGAGGCCTTTTCCAAACATCATCAAGCTGCACCACCTCGCCACTTGTATTGGATTGCTTGCTCATGACTGCTCATCTGTGAAAGAGCTTTGTTGACTTCAGATGAAATTCAACTTGACTTTGGTGTCCGTATACATAGGGCAGCATAGAGCTTCGTTGAAAAGTTTCCAGTCCTGCTTTTGCTCCGATCTCTTTAACTTTCCTCAGGCGTTTCAATCCGGTTGGACTGCTTGACAGAGCAAGTTGAAGAGGAAACTGGCCACACCAAGCTGTCTAATTCGGCTGGCTGATTCGGCGCACAAATCAGTCAACTTTCCAAACGAAGCCAAGTCCAGCACCCTCCGCCGCCCTTTGTCGACTCCGTGCCTCTCTCACTTCCCTCGCCTATCCGATGAGAACATGGACCACTCATGCCAGACCATGAACTCTTTTGAAACAGCTAAACAACAAGTTCTTCCATCATTCACAGGCTCACAAGGATGCAATTGCAAAAATCGGACCTCGATCTCAAGCCTTCGATTTGTTGAGGCGAGCTCTTCTGACGCCTGTCTCCTCTGTAGTCCAAACAAACCACACTACACTAGCTGCATGGTCCGGGACGGACAAACTTCTCCAGCCCTGTGGGGTGTTGAAGCTGCAAAATGCATCCACACTGCATCCAGACTGCGTCCACCTCAACTGCTCCATTGATTCCTTTTCGCTTTGGAGAGAACCTTGGCTAGATCTGACAGATCAGAAGCGTGAGATCGTGCTCAGCTCAAAACCTGTATGTTACTGTATGCGACTGCCAGCTTTTGCAAGATCCGGTAACCATGTCCCGTTCCCAAGTGTCTGACGGTGGTGTGCTGAGCGCATGCGCCGGCGCTCCTGACAAAAATATCCAACTGTAAGTGTAAAAACTGATGTGAGATTCTGCATCATTTCTGTCTTCAGCAAATCAATCAGAGGCATGCAGCTGCTATGTATCCTCCATCCACATCCGCTGCTCGCTCTCCAAACGGGCGTTGAAATTCTTTTCTGCGAGGCTGCTCTCCATGGCTGCCTTTGCACAGGTCCCAAATAGTCCCATCATGGAAAGTGATGAAAGTGGTGACTGACATGAGTACTGCACCTGCTGGGCCAACTTCGAGATACAAGCCTGCACAGATCTGCACCGATCTGCAGAGTTCTACCATGTTTTTGCAGAGTCGGTCGCCACTGAGAGCTGCCTCTGACCTGGTGCGATGTGCAGACAACTCCTGGGCAGACCTTGATGCGGGGTGACGTGAGATGTTCCACAGCGCTACAGCGGCACCAGCCCAAACTCTGGAGCAGCATAACTTCACTGGTGCACATTGCACATGTCTGTTATTTTCTGCTTTAGGCTCCGACTGCTTGCAGGAGTAGAGCTCACTTCTGTGTAATTCCATCTGTGCAGGTCACAAAATGTGAAGCAAAATGTGTCCCAACAGCGACAACTCCAAAACGCTGTGGTACAGCGCCGCATCCCTGCCCCCCATTTGTTTTGCTCAGCAAGTTCCTTTTTTCCCCTGGAAGTTCCCAATTCTTCAGCCGGGAAAAGTTTCCAATCTTATTCCCTCAAGGAAGTTTCCATTTCTCCGCAAGAAGTCTCAAGGTTCTGAAACTGCTCAATTGTTCGTTCACATCCCCTGGGAAGCTTCACCCAAAGATACCAATCTTCCCTGAAGTTTCAAATCTCTTTTCGAAAAGTTTCCAAGAAATTCTCATACATTGCAGCTGGAGCTTTGACATCATCAGCTGGCTGACATAGCTCACAGAGGCTTGTTTACTCGGCTTTCAATGAACGGGTACAATTTGTGAGAACGACAATCCGCACGTGACATGTCAAGTCATTTCCCCGCGCAACCTGGTCATGGAGCTCGGCTTTCAAGAGCTTGACTTGAAGCTGCGTCTCTTCTGGTGCCTGGCAGTGCCCTGTTGCAACACCTACGAATTCAATCAAACTGTCTGATATCAAAATCTGTAAGAAATAACACAGCACAGCTCTTTCTGATGACTTTTCCTGTGAACATGTTGCTGGAACCTCACAGTTGCTGGACCTGATAGAAGTCTCAAACAAGTACATGATAGCAAACGCTCAGAGCAAGTGGTACTCCGGACAGTTAAAGGAAACATTGTCGAACCATACAAAACCGTTTCCCCATTACCGGTACTTTACTTGGCCTTTCAGTTCAGACTTTGACTTTGAGTGTAGTGCATTATATATGTGTATATATATATATATATGGCCATGACAATACATTAGATACGGATACAGTATATACTGTTATACAAAACAGAATTCCACATCTTCCACATACCCAGAAAGCAGCTTTCCGCACAAACAGGGTGGTTGTACCGAGATGCTGTGACTGTCAGCTTCATCACCTTGGGTTGCCTTGTCACCGCCTCGCAGCTTGATGCTGGGGGCACGATCCACCTGCAGTCTCCGAGATGGTTTCATGGAGGACATAAGACCTCAGTCATCTCAGTCCCAGTGCATTGCAACCCAAGGGCCCAGCATGGCCCAAAACCCCCTGAATCAACTTGGCCATTTCCAATGCAGAGAAGGAGCGAATCATTCCACGGCTTTTTTCTTGCAACGCATGAATCTCCTACGCGTGTTCATAACTCATATCTCCTTCAAGAAGTTGTCAATAGGGTTTGCATGGGTTTGCTCTTATGCATCGCTTGCTTCAAGCAGCAACTCAATTCCAGGTGTCAAGCAAAAGAGTCATCCTCTTTTCAGATGTGTTTGCTCGGCTTGAAGAATCCGCATATCTGGAGGACATTCACTCCGCTCGCATCCGCTCGCCTCATTCTTATCCTTCATGTTGTTCGCGTCGTCATCAGCCATCCGCTCTTGAATGATAATGTAATGGCTTGAAAGCACGTGTCATTGCACAATCATCACTCCTCGCTGTCAACGTGCAGATTCTTTGGAAAGATCAATATAACAAGATAGCCCGAACAAGTGGAAGACAATTGGGCATGACCTATTTGTCAAAAATGGCTGCGTCACAGGATGGTCCAACGGCTGCTGTTTCCAGAGCTTCAATGGCATGCTGCGGCGGATTTGGATATCCTTGGGCGACAGCAGCAACCTTTTCATCAGGCGCCCTGGTGGTCTCAGACATTTACTGCAGCGGGCTGCTCGGCTGAGCATCGGCTCGCAATTGAAACAGCTGAAGTCGGAAAATGCTCTCTCCAAACCACTGCAAGGGATCCAACGATCTCTTAAACAGCACTGGTGTACAGCCTGGACATATTCAGATGTAAAATGATGTAGACATAGAATAGATTTCAGGTGCAGGATGTCAATGCCCCTGCAAAGATAAATGCTTGAAAGGACCCCTTGTTTGTACCAGTGGCAACCCCTGAGGAAAACAGCTGATGACCGTCTATACGCCTCTCTTGCCAGACTCTCCTGGTGTATTCCAGGAAGGAAACATGAGTCCAACATCATCATGGGTAGGTGCTAAACGGAAAGCGTTCAAGCACTTTTCGCAAATTCTTAACCCAACCCAACTGCCATCATCACTGACAGCTGTGGAGTGGGTCTGAATTCAGCAGGGAAGAGAACAGGCGCATCACAACCAGTTCTTGGTCAGTTCATGTTCTTCCTTGACTTGTCACTAAGCATCTAGCCACACTCAATTCCAAAAGAAACCCGCAGTTATCAAGCTGACTTGTGCGTAGGACAAAAAAAATGCGCCTCTTGTGATTGCTCCAAGCAAGCAAACTGTACTATGTACACAGGTGTGGCAGACAACCCTCCGCACTTCACAGGTAGCAGGACATGGTTTTTCAAATCACAAATGCCATCAACACCCGATAGTCAATATTATTGGATTCTCTGATCGTCAAATTATCTATATCTATATAGTCTATATATTGAACTATTGAACCTTTTCTGTAGTAGGTTCTACGATAAGCTCACTGGAGACACATGAGCTCCTTCAAACAAGGGAACTATAGAAGCTCTGTCACAGCATTGTTCACCTCAGCAGCAAGACCAGGCCAGGCAAGCAAAGTCTGTATCATGTGGGTTTGTCTGAGAATAGGCTACCGCAGAATCATCATGTTCATATTCCCTATTTCAAGTATTGAAATGGCTAGTTGGGGCTAGCGGCTACCAGCTCTACCCCATTTTCAGACACACCCAAGTATGGTTTTACCCAGCATTCCATGAAACCTTGATGACATGAGACGGGTCAGTGTACCCTGAGCTGCCCACCATGTTCCACCATCTCTGTGAGTCGTCACCTCAGGCTATCTGAGTTTGAGAAGTCTGAGGGCCATCCATTGGAGAGTGAACTTTTGATAAGCGTCCCAGTATTGCGAATATGGCTTTGTCCCAAAATCGGATACCCCTGAGCGGATGCTCAATCATCAGTTTCCCCATTCAAACAGCCATTTTGGTGTACCCCATTTTCAACCACACACACACGCACATCACAATCTAATGGCAGCACCTACAAACCGCTGATCCCTGGGCACCTTGGCCCAGCTGTCTTTGGCTGGCCTAGGCGACGAAAATCCCGAAATCTGCCTGCCTTCCCTCAATGGAATCACTTCGTCCAAAATTGGGGGACTCCCCAACAAAAGGTGCTTCCTCTTCTTCTGGTCTTCAATTTGTGGACATACCCTGACAGTCCCTGACACACACACACACATTGAAGCCAGTATGTCTCCGCAGAGGAAATGGCTGAATGATGGTAGAAGTCCAGATTCGCCCAGTTTTCCTCGGAGTCAAGCAAATGTCAGCCGCTTGTCTGAACTGTCCATCATCTCAAATAGTAGGGGGCAAGCTTCCTTTGCGTCTCTCGGCAAGAGGCAATTTTTGGACCTCAACTGGAAACTGCCATCTCACTTTCAGCACCTTCTTCAAAGTTGTCGATAGTTTTTCCAACATGTATGTACGTGACTAGTCAAGCCCATAGGCCAATCCTATGAAATACAAATTTGGCCCTACTATTTTCAGGTAAATGCACCGAGGACATTGGGATCCACACAAGGCAAAAGCGGCACTGACCGTCACCTTCTGCGGGTCACTGCTGACCTGCAAACTTCGACCAATGTGAGAAAGGTCAAAACTCTGGCACCCTGGTGAACATCGGCCCCGATGGTCCATAGGTATTGAGCCATCCTGATGTGAACATGATGTGAACCAAGCATCCTCTGGTGGGGAGAGACACAATCATCACAACTCAGCCTGGGATGTTTTCACCTTCTCAATGGTGATCTTGCCTCACACAGCATCAGAACAAAGAATTGCTGGTTATACACTGGGCATTGCTTCACCGCTTCACCTAAGAGAAAGGCTCAGGACCTTTTTCGGCGCAGGATTTGCCTCACCGGAAACGGAGGACAGAACAGCTTTCAGCTTTGGTTACAACCAAAGGAAGCCCAAAGTGGATGGTATTTTCCGTGATTTCTGTGCACATGGCACATGGAGATGGTTTGGGACAAGTACTGATAGCAGTATCTAGCAATATCATGCAATATTTAAGTGTGTAATATTTAGCGATGGTGCCGCATATGAAAACTATCGCCAAGGTCATGACGTTTGAATTTGCCTGCGCTGGCTTCTCGTATATGACCTGCGTAGCGTTGCCAGCCTGCAGCAGTTGTGAGATCGCTAACTTGTTCTTTTTCCAACAATAGCAAGTTCGAGAATTCTAGTGTGCTGTAGCAAAATAGAAGCGTAATTCAACTTTGACAATACAACAAACATCAACAAACATATTATGATATATATGTCAATACATTTAGAGTCGTAGTATAGTGTTCCCGTAACAATCGAAAATGGCATTAACGATTGAGAGAGAGAAAAGGTGACAGCGATAACCAAGCAACCGCAGCCCAGCAGGCAGCACCCCACTTTTCCATGCTTAGCAGGTGCCTGTGCGGCTGCTGTCTGTTCAGGTCCCCATATACCACTTTCACTGGTGCCCAGAGTGGTATGGACCTCAAAAGTAAAGGTGGTGGTGTCATACATTCAAAAGCCCCGGGCCTGCCTCCCAATCGTCAAGGGCAGGCAGTGAGGCAGGCCCCAGGATATCCAACAGAGACACCACCCTAGGAAAACAGCCGCACCCACCAGACTCCCAAAGGATCCTAGGTGGGAATGATCGGAGTTTGCCAGTCAGGCAAAATCCGCGGCAAACGCCTAAAAGATCTAAGGATGGGATTGATATCAATCCGATGCTCTGGGGTGAAACCGTGCGGCTCAGGATGGGTTAGGTCATCAGCCCATTGGTTGTGGTCTCGTTTGCAGTGGCTAGGGTGCAATTTGAGCACGTTTCTCATAGAGCAGGTAGACCAGTTGCATCAGGAAGGCAGCGGTGGGCATCTTCCTGGTATGGGAGTTCAAGAGGGCAAAGATGTTGCCCTGGTTGTCCGAGATCAATGAGAGTTGGAGTCGTAACAAAAAGGCTTCGCTCTTTGTCAGCAAAAGGGACACCAAGATGAGGGTGCCCAGCATCTCAAGAGCAGCAATGCGTCTGGTGGAGTCCCCTTCCACAAAAGCCCAGGGAAAGTCTTTGGAGTTCAGTTCAAACTGGAACCACCAAACTGAGGCTTTGTCGGGGAACTCCAGGTCCGAAATCCATCCTCCAATCCAAGGGTTGGAGGTCTTGGAGCCACTTGCATCACTCGCGCCCCACCAAGGCGAGAGACCCACATATGTGAGATGAATCCACCGAATCACAGTAACATGTCATCTCATTGATTTCAGTCCCCATCCTGAAACAGTATCCACTTCCTCATCCGACACCGAGTTA
>BGPT01000742.1:194278-213541 GCA_003297045.1 Symbiodinium sp. clade C Y103
AGGATCGTGCTCACAGATCTCAAAGCTCTCCTCGCTTGAGATGTCAGCTGCCCAATCCACCACTTCTATGCCTGCTTCTTGCAGGACTTCCACAGACTCAGAAACACTTGGGCGCTGGTTCGTCAAGCGCCCGTTTGGCCTCGTCCAAGTCTTCCAGTACACGGGCTCGCTTTCTTGCAGCCCTTGAGCTGGCCCTATCTGCTTGAGGGACCAACTTCACCGGTGCGCGCTCGTCTGCTTCGAGTGCAGCGCGTCTGAGAGGCGGATCTACCCGCGCTTCCTCCTGAACCTCTTCAGCGCCCGTAGACGGACCTGACCCTGCCGCTGTTGCTGCTGCCGCTGCCTGCGCGGCTCTTCGCTCCTGACCCCTTTGGATCCTGGCCTCTGTCCTGGCCTGGGCGACCTCTTCCCCACCACTGTTGTCTGTGGTTGTCCCAGCGTCCCTCGTCGGAGGTCTGGGCTCTTGCTGGGTGTAGTCAACCCAGCCGCGGCTCGCCCAGTCTTGGGCTTGCCAGTCACGGTCGTCCCAAGGGGTCGACCTATTCCAGGATTCCCAGGTGTTGTCCCGAGAAGCCGTGTTGTCGGACNGCTGCCCGCACTATGACCTGGAGCGGTGGGGCTACCCACTCAGCTCCGCTACCATGCAAAAGCCGAGATGGTAGTGGTCAGCGTGTATTGGGCTCAGTTACTCTTCCCCGCAAGTTAAGTGACACTACAGCAAGTGGCACCTTTTTCCTTCCTTGACTGCACGGGTGTGCAAAAAGGGGCTTACCTAGTGAACTGCCTAGCTATCTAGCTACCTAATTCCTAGGTTTTACCGTCTGCAGTTTGCCACGGGCCAACCGTCGTCTAGTTCCCGCTGCAGGATTTCGGCAAGGACTTTTTCTATGCCCGCACGTCTTTCGGGATGATTGTGGGGAACCTAATTTCTGCTGACCTTTACAGTATTTTGTGGCCTTCCACTATGTTGAGATGATTTAACTTGATGTGGTTCACGTGGGTTCGTGGACCACGTGATTGATGACCCTCTGCGGGGTTTGGGCTGTACCACAAACGCGGTTTTCAACACTCTTTGCATAAACCCAGAAGAAAACCTAGAAAAACCATAAGAAAAACCCTATAGGACGTAGGAAGACCCATAAATTAATCCTACAGAAACGGTATAGAAACCATGCAAAAATCATATGAAAGTGTATATAGTGAAGTACCCGGTGGGCGTAGCGCATGTGCTGCAGGCAGGATTTGGCGTCGGTGACGCTTCTCAAATTGTGGCCCAAAAAGTGCCTTTTCAAATTTGGGTGGCTCAGTAGATGCCTTCTCATGGACTGCCTCTACAGGCTTCTCACATACTGTTTCCTTGAGTCACTCCTCCGTTTTCATTCCGGCCTCTTCCCATAGTTTCTCTTCTACAGTCTTTTGATAGTCTTCCTCTTGTTGAATCTCCTTCTGTTTTTCTCAGTTGTCCACAGTGACGTACTTGATGTATAATGGGCGACGGTAGTCGGAACTAAAGTCAAATGCTGGTCTGCCCACTTTGCCCTTTGTGTCTTTCCCTTTTCCCTTTCCTTTTCCTTCGTGCAGCCTTTGTTCTTTTTCCTGGTCGTCCGACAAAAATATGTGGGCCCAAAAATTTCGTAAGAATCTCTTCCGGTAGGGTCTTAGGACAGCGTGTCACAAAAATCAAAAAAGTCCTCCGCAAGGAGGTTTTGCAAAAATCCCGCAAACATGTTTCCCAACGGTGTGGTTGGAATGTTTTCAGTGTTTCACCACAAGAGTTGTTGTTGCACGGGTGTTCCACGAATTTTGTGACAAAGTGTGTCAAGGGGTTGCAGAATTACAGTCTGGAAGCGCACGCGCATGTGATGGTTTTGGATTCACATCATATTCCTGGTCCTCCTGTGCATGCGGGTTTGTGGGTAGTATGAAGTTTTTATGGCACGATTTTTCGGAATGAGATGGACCTTCCGGATTCGTTGATCGAAGGAACCAGGTCAACGTTTATGGGTCCATGCACCAACAGATCAAGGGATTTGAATTTAATCATTCTGGAACTCAACAAATTTTTGTCGAAACAATTTGAGCGAGGCATTTGATGCTTTGGAACAAAAATATGGCCTCTGACATTTTTACCACGACCATATTGTGGTTTCGGTTTGCAAAGTCAATTCAATGCAGCAGGTCGGGTGGGAACAGCAGCAAATACATTTTGCATCCTTGCGCATTGTCAAACGAACGCAGTCATGAAACATTATGTTTTTTTTGTTCAGGCACTAAACAATTGAATTGTGACTATGGAACCGTGTGGCATTGATGCTGCATTTCGAACTCTTTTTGTTGGAAAGTGGAATGGATGAGTCTTCAACTGTTCCATTGAAAACAACAGTACATCATGTACCAAATTGTGGAAATAGGGTGCGCCATCCAAAGCGTTAAAAGCGTTGAGATGGCGGGTGATAGATGGAGGGCATGGTTTGCACGGCTCCTGGGGCTGTTGGTACCACACTTACCACACCCTTGTCATGCGGACATGTACATCACTATGGAAGATGTGCGACTGTTTGAAGAAGGCCAGTGGCAAATTGGGTCCGAAGCGAACAGCATGTGCAAAGTGGATTGGGTAGGCAATGTGACTTGGCAGTGCTGGCGAAAACAATCGGAAGGGTTCGAATCTTTATCAATTTTGTGAATCGTTGGTTTGCGTTTTGGTTGTCAAAAAATTCAATGCAGCTTAGGTCGGATTTCAAGTTCTGCAAGCAATGCAAGTGTTGACGACTTCCAAACCAGACCAATGCCCTTGGCAGCATGTTGGTTTTGGCTGGGTAAGGCACAGCCTGGCAGACAATTTTGATGGGCTTTATGGCCTCAGTTTGGCTGGAACTCTAAACATGGACTTTGATGAAATCATGGTCACAAGCAGCAATTGCTCCAGATGGTTCATCATGAACCCTGCAGCATCCCAAATTTGGAGCAAGGATCTGGTTGGAAAAGGAAATGTGTGTCCTGGTTGGGGCCGGTGTCACTTGGGTGACATGCTACGGTTACTCAGCAGCCAGACAATCCAATGGTTCATTTGGGTAAGAAAAAAAACCCATCAGTGGGGAACTTGCGACTTTGTGGAGTCTGTGTTCGACACGTCCTGCGAGCCTCAACCAGATGTGAAGTGGAGCATCGGCTGGCCCGCGTACCTTGCATTTTCTGCTCTGAAGTTGTTAAAGGCTTTGGAATCTGGTGCCAAAGTGACGAGTGTGCTGCAGCAAGTACGTCAAGCGGCAGGAGTCGAGCCTCAGTGACAATACGAAATCTCATTCTGGTTTACTTGGAGATGAAACGTTGGGTCAAAAAAAATCACGTGGTCGAATTTTTTTCGTTTGCCTTTTCAAACATTATGTAACCTTGTGCATTGCGCGTTTGTGTAACCCCCAAACTTCCAGTCTTCAAAGAGCCTCAAAATTGGAAATCCGCAACCACTGTTAGGGGAACCAAAAGACCTGGTGTGCTCAGGTCAGAGGATGCTTGCAACACACTATTTGGGCACCTGCCATCTTGAAACTATTTTTCCGTCCGACGCTGCGACCCTGGCATTCCTTGTTGCAAGGAGCCATCAACATGACAGCAACTTGGGATGAACAGATCATGTATCCGGTATCCGATACATCCCAATTGAATTCCGATGATTTTAAACATAACCGAAAATGGTAATTCTGATTGTTGGTGTATTATAATTGCTTCATGTCTCTGTTTGTGTTCTAAGTTTTTATTGACTCCTTGAGCATTTTTCCCTTTCCAAAGTCGTGACTTCCGCCAGCTTCCCCGTCTGAATTTTTGTGAGATGAGAGTGGAACTCATAGCAGAACAGATACACTGAGGCCATGGTCCAAAAGGCAAATCAGCCGTGGTATGATGAAGCTTTCCAGAGCTGCAAGACTCCCAGCCCTTGTTGGCGCGCGATGGTGGGATGGATCAGCTTTGAGAGCTCTTGTTTGTTCCGCAGCTGTGTGGGAGGGGTTTCCGTGAAAGGGATTGAACGGGAATAAAATGAGAAGCGTCAGAAGCGTCTTAATTGGTTGGTCCCTCAGCTTGCCGAAATTTGTTGAGTTTTTCCATATCTTCAAGGCATCACATGACATCTTGTTTGAATTTCTCACTTTTGCAGTGAATGGAGGAAGAAAAAACGTATTGAGACCGTATCTCCCTGGTAAAGCACGTTTTTGAACATCGGGGAAGAACATACTTCTTTTGGCAATAAAACTTGAAATAGACATGTAATTCGATTCTGGTCCTGGAAATTTTCTAGAGTTGACATACCCGCCTTTGACAGAGTTGGTTGAGAAATTCAGTTGTGTTTGCGACTGTCACTGAGCTGTCACTCAGGCTTTGCTGCAATCCCTTTTTTGGTCCTAAAGGCTACTCAGAGTGCTTTACAGAACCCTTCACCTATGAGTTGTGCTGCCAGGGAAATCAGGGTGTGGAGGTGAGGCTGGAAGTTCTTGTTCCGTGTGCTACTTTGTCTTCAGGTCAATTTTTGTGCACATATTGTTGAAAGTATCAGGAACATGTACAGAGTAAGGAGACAAAAAACTATATTCTGTGATTGCGGAGAACAGTTAAAACCATTCTTGACAGATGTCCACAGCAAAACTTGCATGAAAAAAACAGCAACCTAAAAGCTGGAAGACTCTTGTGCTTCACGAGCTCTCCAGGAACGTTCCTGCAGATAGAATTTTTCACATCTCCCCAGATGGTCCAATTGCCTTGGGGTTCTTGCGATGGGAACTGGGCGTATAGCAATCTGATATGAGCCCCATTTAAGCCTCGGTAAAGGGTATAGCGGCCCAATATTGCAATGCTGGTAGGTCACGGGGTACTGGTACCACTGGTGGTGCAACGGGGTGCCAGGTGAAGCCCCGGATGGAATTGAATGAAAGCAGTCTAGCTACTTTGATCAATGCGGCGCCAAAGACGAGCAAGAAGGCGTGGTAATTGGATTTTTTGATTGTTTTTTTGCCCAGAGTTTGAGTTTGATCCAAATGTTTCATCAAGATGGTTCCATCATGTCCGATCCGCAATTCTTTGGCGTTTCCTTCAGGTCCAAACGCGCTGTCGGCCAGGTTCACTACTGGCGTGGCAAGGTGCTGCCAGTGAATTGGACCGAAGTTGAATTAGAGGTCCTCCGAGGCACTCAAGAGACTCTTGTGGGACCGCCAGATGTCCAGGCGGAGGTCCTGTTGAGGAGAACGGCCGCTGAGATGAGAAGTTGGATGGATGAAGGAGTCGGAAACCGAAAGAAACCGACAGAGCGTGAACAGCGTGAACTGTTTTGGTGAGATTCCGCAATTTCAATCAGTTTCACCACTTTGCTTTAACAAAAGTAATACTGTCGACTGAAATGTCTTGAAGCCTTGATTTTTGAAAGATGCTGGTGGACTCTTTCACTTTTCGCGGGGCACAAGTCTTGCACAACAGTCCCCAGTCGGCCAATGTCGGCCACAATCTTTGGTGCAGAAACTGGGGCCACATTGGCCTTGGAACTCTCCCTTGCAGGACGTGGACAACGTGTCTGGCCTGAGGTCGACCTGTACGTCTCCCAGAATGTGTTGACTGCAGCGGACACCTGGGTTTTGGCTGAACCAGATAGAGATGGGGCCGATCTGCTGTTCTCCAACGGCTATCTCTGTGACCAGGGCTGTTGTCCAAACACCAGTTGTGCGCTGCGGCAACGCTCCAAACCTGGAACCTTTGCAGCGTTGCCTTCCGATCGGCCTGCGACTGGGCTTAACTTCGACAATGACCAAATCCGCGGGTCCACTGAGTCCATTGGCACCTGTACGGTGCCTGTACGGTGCCTGTACCCAACTTTGATCCGGACCATACCCATACAGGCTGAACATAACCCAGGATGCTTTCAGTTGAACCTCATCTAGCAATGCCTTCATATCGTTTCTACTTCATATGACCTAAGAAGATATTTAGATATGGAACTCTTAAGTGCAAAAAGAGTCTTAAAAGTTGAATTTGGGAGAGCTGGCTTCAAACTAAAAATCATCGAAGCGGTTTTGGATTGTGGGTTTTGGCTTCTCTTTGGTTTCAACCTTTGGTTACTTGAGCTCCCAAGGTTGAAATTTGTGACTTCGGCGGCTCTGATGCGGTGATGAGGGCTCACGCTGTGCAGTACGGAGAACTTCCTTTACCGAAAGGTACGGGCCTATACGCCGATACAGGGCCGAAACAGGGATTCTTACTACGGCAAGTACGGATATACAAATGTAAGCATGTGCCGATATCAGATTCTTTTTGGGTTTTGCTTTGGCAGTTCATTTCCACTGTGCCAGCTCTCATGAATGGAGCCCTACGAAAACCTCAAGTTTTGAACACATTCTTGATGGTTTGGCAAGCACAGTATTTCTACAAGATTCAAACAACTTGACCGGTTCAATATGTTTCAAGGATTATGGAAGAAGTCTATTTTACTGGCAGGCCTAGCATTTGAGGTTTTTGACGGAGGTGTTGCAAGGTGCATGGTGATGATTTCGCACGTGTATTGAACTTTAAGACTTCGTGGTAAGAGCAGCGTTTGGTGCATATCAATGTGCCAACTACCTGTCGGTCGCATTGCTTAATGAACCGTTAGTGAAAAGATTTCAATAGAATTCAATAGATTCTATTGCAAGTGCAGTAGTTGGTGATCCTGGAGTTTCAGAGCGAGTAGAAGATGCAGCACTTGGTGATTGCAAACATCCTGTGTGACATTTCGTGATTTTGCAGAGATTCCAAAGCACATTTTCCATAGGAGTCCTGTAGAGAGATTCGCGAAGATCAGAGGTCTTGCAAAAACCTTCAGTAGATCTTACACAGAAAGTGCATATACTCAATAGATTGTGTCTCGAGATCTTGTACAGATTATCACTAAGTTTAACATATTTGTTGAGTCTAGAGGTTGTTTAAGATAGGTTGCACAGATATCCTGCAGAGAGGTTTCCAAAAGGTCTTGCACCACCATTTTGAAGAGATCTTCAAGAAATGGGTGTAGAGATCTTGCAGAATTTCCACTGAGATTTTCGGTATGAACCTTGTAAACAGATCTTGCACAGACACCCAAGAGGCCCTGTTTGAAGATCTTTCTGAATGGAAAACTTACAATCATCTATATGTGAAAGTCATGCATCGGTAGGTGTAAGCTTGGTGTGTAGCATTTTGCATGTGTTCATTTTGCAGTCGCTGCTTTCTACTGCAGTTTGGACCAAACGCTCTGCGCGCTAAAAAGCTGAGTTTTGCCCCCTTTTTCTGAGCCCAATTCGGCTACCTTTGCACTCCGCATTGGTAGCGGAGCTCTGTGATGCTTTCTAAGCTCCAGGCTCCCATGGCCTCGGCTGCGCCGAGAAGGCAAAGGGCAGCGACCCGTGGAAGGGCTGAGTCCCTGAAAGAGGCTGCGCCTCGAGAGGAAGGAAAGCTTCCTTCATCGCATGCGGCTGCGCCGCGGGTTGACGATCTTCGACATTATGGTCGTGGCCCTGGATCTACTCACTCTGAGCCGGTAGGTGTCAAAGATGCAGGAAAGGCTACTGGAAAAGGCTTTGTGTTCAGCCAGCATGTCCCTGGACAAGGTTGGTACACAGATGGACGCCAATGGTGGCCTGTAGACCCTGCGACAGTGATGGCTTCGCAATGGCCCACCCCCTTTTCATCTTGGAGCTTCCCAAGCCAACGAACTCAGGAGCATCCGGACTCTGTCAATGGCCCCAATGCCAAACAACATGGAACTGGAACCAGGACGGCATCGACGAAGGTCAAGGCCGAGCCGGAAGCTGAGAAACCCTCCAAGAAAGATAAGAAGGACAAGAAGGGAGATAAGGACAAGGATAAGGACAAGGACAAGAAAGACAAGAAGGACAAAAAGGATAAGAAGGAGCCACCGAGAAATGATCCACCTGATGAGGATCCACCGGACTGGGATGGCGATGACGATGAGCCGCCTGAGGAGTCCGAGTATACCTACATGGAAGAGAGCGAAGAGNACCTGATGAGGATCCACCGGACTGGGATGGCGATGACGATGAGCCGCCTGAGGAGTCCGAGTATACCTACATGGAAGAGAGCGAAGAGGAAGAGGTACAGGAGCCGGACCAGGAGGTTGAGGTCACCCCACGGTCTGCAGTCAATTTGACTCCGAGGAGCAATCGTGAGGAGCGCAGGCAGCAGCCTGAAAGGCCCAGGCGGCGACCGGAGCCAAGAAGGGCTGAACCCGCTGAGCGGGGAGTGCATCAAGCTGATGCAGGCCGCCCGAGGCGGAGACATGGTGATCCCGGTGGCAGCGGACCACCATCAACTGTGGGATCAGCTGCAGCTTCNGCGGGGAGTGCATCAAGCTGATGCAGGCCGCCCGAGGCGGAGACATGGTGATCCCGGTGGCAGCGGACCACCATCAACTGTGGGATCAGCTGCAGCTTCGAGCAGAAGGTCATCGACGATGAATACCGAGTCTGTCAGAGACTTGCTTCAGCAGCGTGGCAATCGCTTTGAGGGTAGAGCCAGAGCAAATCTGGGACAAGTCAAGCTGGAGACTTTCTCTGGCGATCGAACCCAGTACAGGAACTGGATCAAGACAATCCAGGCACAGAAACAGCTCTACCAAATACAGGATAGCGAGCTTGCTGTGCTCATCTTCTTGAGTACAACTGGAGAAGCAAGAGAAGTGCTCAATCAGTTGGAGATCACTGACATGCAGCAGGAAGGCGGCCTGCAAAGGATTCTTCGTCTCCTTGAAGAAGCATATGGCAGCAAGGCAGATGAGCGATTTGAAGAGAGACAGTCGGCGTTTTTGAACTACCGCCGGACGCCGGGTCAATCAATCGCTGCCTATCTGGCCACTCTCAAGCGTCTTCGGACGGAATACCTCAGGGAGGATACAGGAACCACGATCTCAGACAGGGCATTTGCCCAAAGGATGCTGTCAAGAGCATCTTTGACCCGCAGAGAAAGGTATGATGTCTTCTTTGCGGCTGGGGGTTCCTACAGATCAGCCCCGATCGAAAAAGTTCTGAGGTTCCGATGCTCACATGTGCATCAAGAGGAACATGCTCCCCGCACCCGACGCTCAGAGGGTGATGCTGGGAGGGCTGTGCAGCGCCAGCCTCAGCGGAGGAAGACCTACAAGAGATCCGATCGCCGTGGCCCTTACAGACCAACTCGGCATACCCACCTGGCGGATGAGGAGATGCCGGATGAAAGACATGACTATGATGATGAGGGCGGAGACACAGATGAAGAGGATCTCGAGCAGGAGGCGCTCATGGCTGANCCTGGCGGATGAGGAGATGCCGGATGAAAGACATGACTATGATGATGAGGGCGGAGACACAGATGAAGAGGATCTCGAGCAGGAGGCGCTCATGGCTGAAGAGGACATGCCTGATGAGGAGGAATGGTCCCAAGAAGAATTTGACGACGACGAAGTCGAGGATGTGGACCAGGAAGCTCTTCAAGAAGCTTTTGCAGCTGGCTGGAGAGCCAAGAACAAGACTGCGGCCGCGAAGCAGTCAAGAGGATACAAAGGAGATGGAAAGCCCTCTAAGGGCAAAGGAAAGGGCAGACGTCCTGATTCCAGGAACCCAGATGACAGGAAGAAGAACTCGACATGTGCTTCCTGTGGCCAAAAAGGACACTGGCGAGGAGACAGTGTTTGCCCAAATGTTCGATCAGGAAAAGATGCACCTCACCGCAAAGACAACTCCNACATGTGCTTCCTGTGGCCAAAAAGGACACTGGCGAGGAGACAGTGTTTGCCCAAATGTTCGATCAGGAAAAGATGCACCTCACCGCAAAGACAACTCCACCAACTTCTCCACTGCGGGTCGCAACCCAGGTGGAGCCTCGAAGTCAAGCAGAGGCAGCGCCTCGAAACCTGAAGNCACCTCACCGCAAAGACAACTCCACCAACTTCTCCACTGCGGGTCGCAACCCAGGTGGAGCCTCGAAGTCAAGCAGAGGCAGCGCCTCGAAACCTGAAGTTGGTGCCAGCGAGCACCATCGAGATGATGATCGACATCGAGATGACCGAGAACCCTTACAGCGGAAGAGGTCCAATCATGCTGGCCTCAAGAGCACTGGGAAGGCTGCGCCCCCAGAAAGACCACGTGGAGGGATCGACAAGTCTCCGGCAGAGACATATGTGATGCCAAGAGCACCACGAGATCCCCCACCATCAAGATCTCGGCCTCGAGAGCCGAATCGTCCCCCCCCCAGACCGAAGTCAAAGACCACCAGAACCTGCAGAGCCGCCGTCAAGGCCAGTTTCTCCTTCACCAAGGAGACGTGAACCTGAACTAGAGCCGAAGACAGAGAACTCTCCAGAAAAGCCCAAGCCAAAAAGGCGAAGGCGATCTGCTGGTCACGAGGGATCACGAAGGAGATCTACGGAAGAAGGTGACCGAGATCGTGATCGAGAACGAGGACATCGACGCAGGAGAGAGGATGAGACACCGGCCGCAGCCNATCTACGGAAGAAGGTGACCGAGATCGTGATCGAGAACGAGGACATCGACGCAGGAGAGAGGATGAGACACCGGCCGCAGCCGGAGGTGCCGCAGCACCTGCTGAAACACCCGCTGCCGGGGAAGCTGCTCCAACGGAAGACACATTTGTGTCGAATCCTGCAACTGGCACAACAGCCCGTCGGGTCAACTGGACTATGATGGTTGGTGGATGGGATGTCATCAAGGATTACAATTCTGATGAGGAGGATTCAGTGTCATCCAAATCCAATACCAGTGACAGTGAGGTCGACGAGTACATCAAGCGGTACCAGCTGTATGATCCACCTTCTGACAAGAAGGTCAATAAGGAGAAGCTGAAGGTCAAGCTCATGACGATCTTGAGATCGCTGGCAGAAGAAGAGCAGGATGCAGAAGNCAAGAAGGTCAATAAGGAGAAGCTGAAGGTCAAGCTCATGACGATCTTGAGATCGCTGGCAGAAGAAGAGCAGGATGCAGAAGTCAAGAGAAGACTGAGAAAGAAGGAGAAGCGCTTGGAGGAGAAGGCCACAGCTCGTGCCACTCGGGCCCCCTCTCAAGCCTCGGGATCAGAAGCACCTCCGAGGTCAAGACCTAAAAAGGAGACCCGTGACCCCAAGCTGGATGAGGACATGGGATTGTCCACGGAAGATCTTCTCCAGCTCCTGCCCCATATGACCAAAGAGGAAAAGAAGATCCTCTACCGCCAGCTCAAGAAGGAACGAGAAGATGAGGCTGAGAAGCTCTTTGGGAAGGCAGCTGCCTCAAGCACCCCAGGGATGATGAAGCGTCCTGACCGCCGCAAGGATGGCNAGAAGCTCTTTGGGAAGGCAGCTGCCTCAAGCACCCCAGGGATGATGAAGCGTCCTGACCGCCGCAAGGATGGCTATTCGGCTGCGACCGTGCCATCGGTTTCTACAGGCCGCGGCCTGAGGAAGGAGGATGCGCAGGAACCTCCAGACTTGGAAGCCACGATGCCTGCTGGAGTCCGCAAGAAGCGCATGGACAAGTTTCGAAAGGAGCTCTATGAGGCGGCGAAGAACAGGAAGGGACGTGTAGTAGTAGTACCCTCGGAAGCCTCTGATCTTCCAAATGCAGAACAGGAAGCATGCCCTCACCCTTTTGAGCGGCTTCTGTGGGGTGCAAATGCCAACGCCCAATGGGCTAACTGCCGAGACTGCAAGCTGCGGAAGGTTTTGTACTACTCGGCCATGCATGGAGCTATGGCAGTTGATCAGCCCATGCCTGACATCCTGGAGGAGGACCACGAAACATACCATGCCACTATTTTGGCGCCTGGCCATGTGATTCTTGACACTGGCTGCAGAACAGCTGTGGCAGGGCGCAATTGGCACAACAACCTCCAGGAACTCATGAGAAAGAAGGGCATGCCCTTCTACAAAGCATATCATGAAGAGGTGTTCCGTTTTGGTGCGGGAGCCCCAGTTTTGTCTACGGAAGCCTTCATCTACGCCATCCAGATCTACGATCACAAATCTTGGGTCCGCATCGCTGTGGTTGACAACACGCCGGATGACAGTCGTGTTGCCGAATGCCCTGGTTTGGTTGGTCCGGCTGAGCTGGCCAGATGGAAAGTTCAGATCGACTTTGCAAAGCTCCAGGTTGGTATCCATGGCAAGTGGCAGCCAACAGTTTTGAGTCCTTCGAGACACCCGATTCTGAACTTGCTCAACGTGGACGATCACCCCAACCCATCGCTGTGGGAGAAGGGTGAACTGAAAGAGCTGAGGCAGCGCCTTGCAGCGGACCCTCACTCATTTGCCTTCCTGCAGGAGGCACTGGATGAGCTGAGCTCTGAAGCCGGCAGCGCCGGAGATGATGAGCCACCACACTATGAGGCTGTGCATTGGACTGCACAGCAGTTGGATTCAATGGCCAAATGGCAGAGCAAGACCGAGCCTGAGGCCATCAACCTTTTGGATGTNACCACACTATGAGGCTGTGCATTGGACTGCACAGCAGTTGGATTCAATGGCCAAATGGCAGAGCAAGACCGAGCCTGAGGCCATCAACCTTTTGGATGTCATCGGCACGGAATGCTTCCGAGCCACCACAGGTGAGGAGTATGACAACAGCTCCACCGGATCGATCAGTGAGAGGGAGAGTGAAACCTCTCATGAGGGTGGACTTCCCATGGTGCTGGACAGCAGTGATGAGTCCACAAGNTGACAACAGCTCCACCGGATCGATCAGTGAGAGGGAGAGTGAAACCTCTCATGAGGGTGGACTTCCCATGGTGCTGGACAGCAGTGATGAGTCCACAAGCTCTGAGGAGGAGCTGATTGCCGATGATGTCATGATGGCCGGCAGCGCCGGGGACACAGAGTATCTGTCCAAAGGTCAGAAAAGACGGCTGCTTTCAGCCACCAAGCAAGTGAGCGAAGCTGTGGTGATGGAACGCCAACGGTTCCGCAAAGAGAAAGAGGTGCCACGAGTCCGGCGCTTGAAGACGGGTTTCAAGATCATGGAGATCTTTACATGGAGCTGCATGCTCTCCAGGTTTGCCTATGGCCTCGGTTGGGAGTACCTGGAACCAGTGACACTCCCCGGATGGGATTTGACTGATCCAAAGATTCAAATTGAGGCCCATGAGTACATCGACAAGCAGGAACCTGACTTCGTCATGTTGGCGTGGCCGTGTGGGCCCTGGTCTTTGTTACAAAATCTCAATGGCAGAACCTGGACACAACGTGAAGCCCTGCTGCAGACACGAGAGACATCGAGGAAGCTCCTCAAGTTTTCTTCACAGGTCCCTCTCAAGCGCCAGAAGCGTGGCCGCGCCACCCTGGGTGAAAATCCGCTCACAAGCTTGGCCTGGAAAGAGGATCCGATCATCGATGGCTTCGGTGATCTCCGCCAGGGGATCTGCGATCAGTGCCAATACGGCCTCAAGCACCCAGAGAACAAGATGCCTCTCAAGAAACCTACACGTTTTGCTGGACAGGAAGAGATCGTGGCCGAGCTACGGCAAAGGTGCCCAGGANCAAGAAACCTACACGTTTTGCTGGACAGGAAGAGATCGTGGCCGAGCTACGGCAAAGGTGCCCAGGAAATCATGAGCACTTTCCCATAGAAGGTTCTGTCAGAACCGAAAACGGCACCATCTCCCTGTCGTCTTGGGCAGGTGGATATCCAGTCCCGCTCTGCAGAGCCATTATGACTGGTGTCATCAACTACATCCATAAGCCTGATGACAGCAAGCAGGTGTATGTTCTGGACGACTTCGTGGCTGAGGAGTCCTATCAGGATGGCACTGATGCCATACGAGAGGAAGAAAAGAAGATCGCAGAGGAACTGGCTGCGCCAGATGAGGATGAGCGGCGTGCCGTGCCGACGGAGGTGCGAAAAGCTGTCGAATACGCGCACAGGCAGTTGGGGCACCCGAGTCGTGATACCCTTGTGAGGATGTTACGCATCTCAGGAGCAACTGATGAAGCGATTCGATACGCTCGACGCTGGCGCTGCGAGATATGCAGCCAACAGCAGCCTCCAAAGCACCCCATGGCTACAACACCCACTTTGCGGCCTTATGGATTCAACCGGAAGATTCACATCGACATCAAGTTCGTCTTTGACACCAGGAAAAAAAAAACGCAAATATCCCTGCCTGAGTGCAGTCGATCTTAATACTACGTACCACATGGCGGTCTTGTTGAAGACCAGGCGCTCCGACTATGTGGCGCGCAAGTTCTTGCGACATTGGGTGCAGGTGTTTGGAGTTCCCGAGCACATCACCCATGATCAAGGAGGAGAATTTGAGCTCTCCTTCATCCAGCTCTTGGAAGAGATGGCTGTTCCGAGCAGTGTTACTGGTGCCCATGCTGGGTGGCAACTTGCAGTTGGGGAGCGACATGGCTCCATCCTTGGCACCATGGTCTCAGCAATCACTGCGGAGCACGTCTCAGAAGGCTTCAGTGCCATGAAGCTGGTGATATCCTCGGCGGTTGCGGCCAAGAACATGACAGTCACCAAGGACGGGTTCACACCCAACCAGAGGCTTTTTGGATCGGAGATCAAGTTTCCAAGCCTCACCGAGGACAATGCCAAGCCAAGTTTTGCGGAGGCACTGGACGCTGAGTCTGACTATGCCAGGGCCCATCGAATGAGGATTTGTGCCCGTTTGGCATTGATTCGACTGGACGTGCAGGAGAAGATGAAACGTGCCATCCTTCGCAAACCGNGACTATGCCAGGGCCCATCGAATGAGGATTTGTGCCCGTTTGGCATTGATTCGACTGGACGTGCAGGAGAAGATGAAACGTGCCATCCTTCGCAAACCGCCTCATGAAGGAGAAGGTCCTTTCACACCTGGCACCCAGATTTATTTCTGGACTCCAAAGAAGGCCGACAAGCGGTACAAACGAGGTGGACNGCAAACCGCCTCATGAAGGAGAAGGTCCTTTCACACCTGGCACCCAGATTTATTTCTGGACTCCAAAGAAGGCCGACAAGCGGTACAAACGAGGTGGACTTTGGAGAGGACCAGCAACGATCCTTACAAGAGAAAATCATGAGCGCTACTTTGCGAGCTGGAGAGGCCGCGCCCTCCTATTCGACTTGCAACACGAGAAGAACTTGCACTTCGCGAACCTGCAAAAGAGGATGCTGATGATTTGGTAGAGTTGCTGCGCGACCCCAACAGGGAGAAGGTCTACAAGGATCAGACCCGCTTGAAGCCCCCTCCAAGGGCAGTCAAGCGAAAGGCTGCTCCAGACAGCNGAGTTGCTGCGCGACCCCAACAGGGAGAAGGTCTACAAGGATCAGACCCGCTTGAAGCCCCCTCCAAGGGCAGTCAAGCGAAAGGCTGCTCCAGACAGCCCTGAAAGGAAGAGAGCCCGCATGCTACTCCGTGGAACCAAATCGATCCGACAGATCCTCAAGGATCGCCTACCACTACTCAACCAANGCTCCAGACAGCCCTGAAAGGAAGAGAGCCCGCATGCTACTCCGTGGAACCAAATCGATCCGACAGATCCTCAAGGATCGCCTACCACTACTCAACCAACTTCGAAAGAGGAAGGCTGAAAAGCCAATTGAAGATCAACCCGAGCCTAAACGGTCATCCAGACCTAAGAGGCCAAAAGCTTTGGAAGATGCACCAGCTCCAGCCTTGGAGCATCCACCCCTGCCATCATTGCCAGGTCCTCCAGCAGAGGATGAGGAGATCCGCTCTGAAGGGTATTCCCCTGGAACTCCAGTTGACAACCGCGAGCCGCCACACATCGATACAGATGATGAGGGCTTGGATGAGCCATCTGCGGTTGAGGCTGAGCCTCCCACGGTCCGCGCACCGTATGAAGTCCCAGTGCCACCAATGGATGAGAGTGAATGGGATTCCGATCTCAGGAACTACACTCGGCGCTTCACAAGCGAGGACAGGAGAAGGTTGGCACTGGATGATGTGCCAATGACTCTCAAGAGGAGGCATGAGAGAGTTGATGATGTGTAGGCGGATGCTGCCGTCAAAAGGCTGAGAGCCAACTTCTGTGCACAGGTGGCTGCGGCCACGGTGTACGGTAGTCTTCAAAATGAATGGGTCTCAAGATATGAGGTGGACCTGCTGAGACAACTGACAGGACTTCCAGTCACGGCTGCCAGGATCCACAGAAGCCCAAGGAAGAGATTCCAGAGACCCCCAAAGATGATCAGCCGCTCACGTTTGAGCATTCTCATCGGAAAAGATCCTGAAGACACCTTCCTGGTGAACGAGACTGAGGATGAGGTCCGTAAAAACCCAAGACGCCGATCCAGTTTTTATTGGAAAGGCATGACCATCTTTTACAAGACCACCAAGGAGGATGAGACCGAGCCAGTCTACATCCAATTGCCAGATGGTCTCTACAAGGCTGATCTCAAGCCACATGAAGCTCAGGAGTTTGAGTCGCTGTGGGCAGAAGAGGTGAAAGATTTGCTCACCTCAGAAGCTTTGATTCTCAAGCTCAAGAAGTGTGGCAAGGAGTTGGACCCCACATTCTTCGATGCCAAAGAGCAAGCTGCCTTTGACATTTCTGACAGGAAGGAGTGGTCCGAATGGATCAAAAATGGCGTGGTGCAACGTGTGCCACCGGACCAGGCAGCTCGCATTCCTCGAGCCTGCATTTTCCGTGCACCGCTCCGGATGCTCCGGGTCAATAAGCAGTCTAATAAGCTGCTGCCACTTGTGGCGAAATCACGATTAACCGTGCCTGGCCACCTTGACCCACAGTTGGGTGAGTTCAGAACGGACAGTCCAACTTGTCCACAGTTTGCAGTTCGTGCAGCGAAGGCGGTTGCATCCGCCCGATGCTGGAGTGGCACAACTTTTGATGTCACAACTGCATTTTTGTCTGGCAAGAACTTGGAACGAAAGGTCTACATCCGAGCTCCCCGTGAAGGACTGACGTCCGCAGAAACCTGGGATCCAATTTCACCAGGTGAACTTCTTTGAAGTCGGCATATGGACTTACCGAAAGTCCTAGACTCTGGTACTTACTTTGGATTCCCCGGGAGGTTAAGAGGTTATAACCTATGTTAAGTTGAAGTTACATAAGTTCAAGTTAACTTCATCCTAACCTCATGCTAACTTGGCTAACTTTTTTTGGTTCGATTTATGAAGAATTGACGGTGGGATGAAAAATAAGCGGCTGACGATCTTTTTTTAGCACAGCAGCCACACGTTGTTGCTATTTTCAAGTCTATAGTACATGACTCGAATGTTTTTATTCAAGTCCTGTGGGCAACCATGGGCACGTCCATCGCCCTCAGTGTATAAACGTCCACACATGCAGCAGCAGCATGACGCGTGCGCGGCTTCTGGGGCTGCAGGCGCTGGAGGTTGCGCAGCGTCCGCCATGGCCAGTGAAGANGCAGCAGCAGCATGACGCGTGCGCGGCTTCTGGGGCTGCAGGCGCTGGAGGTTGCGCAGCGTCCGCCATGGCCAGTGAAGACAGGAAACCTATGAAGCCCGACCGTTCCCAAAACCTACTCGTGCGAGGGCCAACGCAGCTAGAGAAACATATGATTTTGATGTAATCTCCGCGGACAAAGTGATTTTGCAAGTGTGCCTACCTTGAGAAACCGTGGACAAATTCGCGGACAAATACATAACTAAAAGTACCTCTTTCTTACGCGCGGACACCTTCGCGGACAAATCTAAGCCACCCATGAGCCATCTGACCTCCGCGGACACCTTTTCTCCGCGGACAAACGAAAAGTCAGTTTGAAGCGTGGACAAACGCGGACAAACGCGGACAGTTCGCGGACATTGCGAGTCACGGTTTTTCTTTCTGTCTCCTGGAACTGCATTGATAGCCCTTGCACAGTTTCAACCGAAAGAGAAGCGAATTTCTTGCTCAAAAGTTCCGCTTGTTTCTCTTTGGCCTCCTTGAACGAAGGTAAGTGCCGAATGCTGCCCAAATATTTCTGCGCAGCACGAACTTGCTTCAGCAAGGCCGCCGTCATGACGAACTCAACACGCTATCTACAGCTGACCAAAACAGCTACATGTCCAAAGAGTCCATTCATGCCATTTCCCTTGTAACATCACTTTACAAAAAAATATTGAAAAAACATCATCCCACATAGAAACGACACAAAAAGCATGAAAAAGCTAACTTCCTAACTCCATCCTATCTTCATCCTAACATCCACCACTTAAGAGGCNTTACCTATAACTAGGTTACAAAATCATCAAAGTTAGAAACCAGTTAGCCAGTTATCTTGAAGATAAGAGGTTATAACCTGGGTTATAACTCAGTTAAGAAGTTATAACATAGGTTATAACCTCCTAACTTCCTGGGGAATCCAAAGTAGAGGCTTTGGACCGGGTCAGCAAAACAGATCTGCGAGAACTTGAGATCTGCAGATCTTGTTTCGTGGCATGTGGCCAGGATGGGCGAAGCTACGCCATACTATGTCTCCACGTAGACGACGGACTGTTGCTTGGAGACCTGAAGGACAAGAGGGTCCAACGTCTCAAACAACAGATCGATGGCATGTTTACCATCAAAGCCTGGAAGGAGCTCTCTGCCAATACCCCATTACAGTTCTTGGGGGTGGATGTAACTCAAGATGCCTGCGGCATCCGCGACGACATGACGCAATACATCCGGCAGATCAAAATTGAGCCCTTGCAAGGGAATGGAGACCTCGGACCACGGGAGGTGACCTTGTACCGCCAGCTTGTGATGCGCTTACGCTGGCCGGCACAACAAGTGATGCCACACCTTCTGTACCAGGTGCCAAACCTTGCCCAACGAGTCAACAAAGCGACTTATGCTGACTATCGTGAGGCTGTCAAACTCCACGGCCAGTTTCTGGAAGAAGCTGCACAGGGCCGCGNGCCCAACGAGTCAACAAAGCGACTTATGCTGACTATCGTGAGGCTGTCAAACTCCACGGCCAGTTTCTGGAAGAAGCTGCACAGGGCCGCGCCCAGCTTTTGTACCCCAAGATCAACGAGAAGGACAAGCTTTTCTATGTCAGCTTTTTCGATGCTTCAGTTGGAAAAGAACAGGATGGCAAGTCGCAACTTGGTGCTGTCCATTTTCTTACAACAGAGCAAGCTCGAAAGGGTCCAGCCCCGGCCTCCGTGATCGAGTTTTCAACCAATAAAAGCAGTCGAGTTCTACGCAGCTCTATGTCAGCGGAAAGCTGTTCCATGAGTGGATGTGTGGACCGTCATCTTTACGGACGACTGGTCATTGACCGCCTGCTTTTTGGAAGTCGACCACTGGATGCGGATTGGAGGACAACTATG
>BGPT01000742.1:234578-237078 GCA_003297045.1 Symbiodinium sp. clade C Y103
GCAAGATCCAATACAAAATGATGTAGAGCCAACCCCCGTCCATGAAATGGTACACCATGGCCTCTGAAACCAAAAACAATTTCAAACATATTCGGATCATTATAAAATGGTGGTCCCAACCACGCCGAGCAAGGGAAGAAGGCCTTGAAAATCCTTCGTTCTGCCATTTGGTGATCAGAGGTGGTTGGGAAGAAGGCCTTGAAAATCCTTCGTTCTGCCATTTGGTGAGGTGTTCAGAGGTGGTTGTGAACCCCATTCTATAGAGGATTTGGGTGAAATTTTACCCCATGAACCCCATTCTATAGAGCGCCATGTGCGGACAGGGGTCATGCCCCCCATTTTATCACTATAGAATGGGGTACATGACCATTCAACCGAATTCCAAGGGGTATTGTATATATATTCAGCAAAAAAATTAGCATGCATGCGTTGAGAAATATTGCGCGAAAATTCATTGATGCTTTCATACCTGGATGTATGCAAACATACAGGCATACAGGCATGCATGCAGTCCTGCAGGCGTGGATAAAACATGCACGTATGCATACATACATACAGATATGCATGCAGGCATACATACATATCTACATGCACGCATGCAAACATACAGAGAAACATGCATGCATGCATACAGACATACATATAAACAGACGTACATGCATGCATGCATACGTGAAGACATACCTGCGTCCGTCCATACAGGCATACATGCAAGCATGCACGCATACGGCATACATACAGACGTGGATAAGCACATACAGACAGACATACGGGCATTTTCAACTACAATCCGTTCATTCCGGCACACATGCAGGCAAAGATGCATGCATACTGGCATACATGCATGTTTTGTTACGAACGCCAGCCTGTAGGCATAGGCTGAAGTGATTATTGCCAACGAAGTGAGAAAAGGGGGTCTGGGGGTGAGACCGGGCCAAAACGAACTTTTTGGGCATAAATAGGTGGTGGTCTGAGAGGACCGGAGACGTGTTTTGCAGGGCGATGTACCAGGTCGCAATTTGGCGACGCTGGGTCTTCGGTTCCCCCCTGGTCCATGTTTTCAGGAGCTCCAAGGGGCCAGAAGAAGCAGAAATGCAAGGCCTAAATGTGACAATGTTTTGTTGTTGGACAGTGAAGTGCGAATGTTTCAGGGGTGGCAAGCAGCACAAATGTAGGAGAATACCACCTGCTCTGTGTTTTCAGGGGTTAAAGGCGATAATTTTTTTTCCAATGGTACAATGCAGTGGTATGTCAAAGGTGCACTGAGGAGAAAAGTAAGCAGGACAAATGCAGGAGAATAAAAGGACCTGAAAAAGTTGAAGGCCTCAAGGCCGTAAGGACACCCGGTCATCCGCTGGTGAGCAGTGTGTCAAACAGGTAGTTAAGGATATTTTTGCGTCAGCGGTCGGCAGCAGAAATGCAGCAGGAGAATATAAGAATCAGAAAAAGTAGAAGAACGTAAGGATTGGATGTGGCAAGGCTATTTTGGATCCCAGGACATAGATGTAGGTGTATGTGGAGATTCAGTGTAAGAAAGCAAAGACAGTGTTGAGCAGTGAAGCGCGAAGAAACTTTGGCATCAAAGGTGGAGTTTTGAGCCGGCACGAATGAATCATTTCGGCTGTTGGCCTCAATATCGCACTGCGTGACATGGGCGGCCGTCAGAGCTACAGCGTGACCCATGGAGGTGCGCTGGAAGAAAGAAGTTCATGTGGGTTGAAGAATTGCGCCAGGGGACGGAGCTTGAACATAATTGCCTAACGGCATGATCCCGCGCGACAATTTGGTCTCAAAGGAGTAGCACGTGGAAGGTTTCCATGTTTACGGCCACAATTTTCGCTATGCCCGCAACTCTTTTGGGATGATTGCCGGGCGCTTCATTTTTGCTCGCATTTACGTTAGTGTGTGGCTTTCCCCTATGTTGAGATCTTACTTAAAACATGATGCCCTTCATGTCGCTTCGTGAGAGATGTGATCAGCCACCTTCTTCTTACGTAAACCCAAATACACCTACAAAAACCTTGAGAAAGACCCTCGCTTAACCCTAAAGAAAACTTACATGAACCCTAAAGATACCCTTAAGAAGCCCTGGAAAAACCATATGAGGGTGTATATGGTGAAGTACCTGGTGGGCGTAGCGTACGTGCTGCGGGTATGTTTGGGGGATGGTGTTGAATGATGATATGAATGTTGGAGTTGCATGGCTCCAAAGTGTCAAAGCCACCTAGAATCTACAAGTCGCGTCAGCTTGCCGTGCTAACCCACGCCTGCCAACGTTTTAGCAACGCCCAGAATGCCCCATGCCTGCCACACGGATGAAAAAATGCCCGGCGCTTGCCACACAAAACGACGTTTCAGATTTCATAATGCCCGGATGCCCCACGCCTGCCATGCGAAATGCACATGGCTTAAGAAAGCAAGCACGGCTCTCTAGCAAAACATGGCCTTTAGAAAAGCACACGCGGCAGCCCACACTTTGCGCGAGCCTGCGCAGTCTAAA
>BGPT01000742.1:242078-251680 GCA_003297045.1 Symbiodinium sp. clade C Y103
CCCGCATCCGCATGAGGGCACGCTTCTCCCATGAGGGGCACCCGCTGCTGGGGGTGAGAAGGGTCTGCGCGAACCTGAGGACGCCCACACGGCGCCGAGTGGTGCTGGTTGCTTGTGGGCGGAAGGCCTGTCAGAAGCACAGGCGCGCTGTATTTTCTTTGCGCGTGTTTGGGACAACCTGACGCAGATATTTGTTTCAGTTGCTAACAGAGAGTAAGTTTGAACGCTGAAAACAAGCACTCGTCATTTGTAACCTCAGCATCAACATTTTGCTGAGATAAGTTTAGGTTCCTCTTGCCCCCATCGTATATAACATATACCCGCTTGGTTTTCACTAGGAAACGAGATCTTGTGACACCAATCCGATACAACCATGGTTCTAGGGTATATACTCCGAAAACTAATGTGACAGCCTTGCCCCGCATAGTTTCATACTCAACCCGGTTTCCCCCGCAACATGTATCTTTTTGCAACCTGTGTCGCTTTCCGCACACGTGTGACAGGTACGGACGCGGCTCAAGGAGGACGGCTACCACCCCGGCGAGGATAGCCAAAAATGTAAAAGCCCGTGGTTTTCAACCAGTTTCGTCGTCCCAAAAACGAACAAAAGCACAGGGTTTTGACATCCAGGTCTTAAAAAAAACGCGGTTTTGAGCCACTTTTGTTCCAAAAACGGTTAAAAACACAGGTTTTGGACATCCAGGTTTCAAAAACACGCGGCTTTGAGCCACTTTTGTCACGATAACCGTGAAAAAACACACGGTTTTGGACATCCAGGTGTCAAAAACACGTGGATTTGAGCCACTTTTGTGCCAAAAACGGTGAAAAACACACGTTTTTGGACATCCAGGTGTCAAAAACACGTGGTTTTGAGCCACTTTTGTGCCAAAAACGGTGAAAAACACAAGGTTTTGGACGACAAAATGTCAAAAACAACACCAAGGGGGGGACCCTTACCCAGGTCCTAGGGCTTGCCCGCAAAGGGCTTGCCCGCAGAAGGCTTTACAGGCGAGGGTTTAGGGTATTGCCCTTCTATAGGGCTTATCAAATGTATCATTGAAGATCCTGCGGATGCCATTGTGTATGATTGGCATGGCAGTACTGCCATCCTTTGGGCACCTGCCATTGTGATTGCCAGCTTTGGGTAAGTCACTGCCGGATATCTTAGGGCGCTAACCACCTTTGATATGGGTGGGAACGGGCCAAGCGGGCCCTGGGTGGGAATTTAGGGCGTCTCTGCTTTCCTTGCTCTCCTTCCTTGCTCCTCCTTGGTCTTGCTCTCTCGTTGCTCTCCTCCTCCCTGCTCTCCTTGCTCTTCTCGCTCCTTCTCCTTGCTCGGCTCCCATCTTGCACTCCTTGCTCCTTCTTGGTCCTTGCTCTGCTCTCCGCGCTCCTCCTTGGTCTCCTTCTCGCCTTCTGCTGCTTGCTCTGCTTGCTCCTCCTTGCGCCTCCTTGCTCCTTCTTGCTCTTCCTCGGCTTCCATCGCTCCTCCTCCTTCCTCCTCTGCTTTGTCCTTCTTTGTGTCCTTCGCGCCTCTGCTGCTTGCTTTTCTTGCTCCTTCTTGCGCATCGGTTTCCTATCTGCTTGTTCCTTACTTGCCCTCCTTGCTCCTTCTGTTTCTTGCTCTCCTTGCCCTCCTTGCTCTCTCCGTCCGTTCATCCTTGCTTGCTCTCCTCCTTGCTCCTTGCTCCTGCTCCTCCCTGCCATCCGCTCTGCTCCTCGCTCCGCTCCTCCTCTGCCGGCTTTCCTCCTTGCTCCGTCTTGGTCCTCCTTGCTGCTTGCTTTTGCTCTCCTCCTTCCTTGCTTTTCTATTTCCTTGCTTTTCTCTTTCCTTGCTCTCGTCCCTGCTCTTCTTGCCTTCCTACTCGCTTGCTCTCCTCCTTGCTCCTGCCCCCGCGCTCGCCTCCCTGCCATCGCGCCCCTGCCTTTCTCCTTACTCCTCCTTGGTTTCCCTTGCCTGCTCCTCCGTTTTGCTTTCCTCTTCCTTGCTCTCCTTGCTCTCCTCCTTGTTCTTCCTTCCTTATCCTCCGCCTTGCGTCTTCTGTGCTCCCTTGCTGTTGGTCCTTGCTCTGCTCTCCTCGCTCCTCCTTGGTCTCCTTCTTGCTACTTGCTTTCCTTGCCCTCCTTGCCCTTGCTCCTGGCTCTCCTTTGTGGTTGCTTCTTGCTTGTCCTGCTTTCTCCTTTTGTTTCTTGCCCTCCTTTCTCTTCCTTGCTTTTGCTCGTTTCTTCCTTGCTCGCGCCTCCTTCTGCTCGCTCTGCTTGTTGCTTCCTTTGCTCGCTCTTCTCGCTCTCCTCCCTACTTCTCCTCTTCTTGCACTGCTCATTGCTTTTACTCTCGCTCTGCTTTCCTGCTCTCACTCTCCGTCTCCTCCTTCTTACTGTCCGCTCCTGGCCTCCTGTTCTCTTCTCCTTGCTTCTGCTCTTCTCTCCCTTGCTCTTCTGCTGCTCTTCTCGTTGCTCTTCCTCGGGCGCCGCCTCGCTTAGACCCCCCCAAAGCCGCTCGCTTGGACCACCCCTCTCCCCCCTCTCGCCCTCCTCTCGCCCCCTCTCGCCCCCCTCGCCCCCTCTCGGCTTCCGGGAGAATGTGGAAAGTTCGGTGGCACACAGCACCACTTGCCGCCTTGCGCGGCGGCGTTATGGCCAGAACCGCGTGTGGGGCCAGGCCGCGGATCTTCTGCTGCACTCCGAGTTCGCTCGGACAGAGGGCTGGAGCCGGTACATCGGCCGTGTGGAGGAGGTGGTGACCGGGCAACCAATCCGCAGTCCCTGGCGGGGTGAGCGGTGTCAGGATGGAGACGCGTGNGGAGGTGGTGACCGGGCAACCAATCCGCAGTCCCTGGCGGGGTGAGCGGTGTCAGGATGGAGACGCGTGGTATGAGTGCCACCTTGTCTTGCCGGAGGCACTCATGTCTCTACTCTTCTTGAGCCGTGCCGCTACACGGTGGTACCGGGGTGAGCGGGAGTACCTAGGCATCACCGAGTGGTTCGTCCTGAGCAACAGGCGCAAGTTCGTTTTCCAGTTGACAGTCGTCTCTTGTCCACCAGAAGAAGAAGAAGAAGTAGCCGTTGCCTCTAGCAGCGGACTGGCTAGCTTAGTGACGGACAGGGAAATGGAGGAGGTCGACTGAAGCACTGTTGTGCAACGTGCGCTCTGGGCACGTTTGAAGATTTCATGCCCTCTTTAGATGGGTGCCGGCCCAGTCCTCCGGTATTTGAAAGCGTTTTTTGCAAGCATCTCGAAAAAAAACCTCGCAGTTAGCAAACCGTCGCAGCAAGACACGCGTAGACTAGCAGTGGGTTCACAAGCATACGGATTGAAACTTCTGTGGTGACCATGTCTGGGCAGGCCGGCATTGCAAAAGCGCCACTTCGCTCGGATTTCAAATGAGGAAGACCGGCAAACCAAGCAACTAGCGTACACCAGCGGTTCCGTCATGGTCATTTTCTCCTTGCAGCCAGGTCACCTCGCGAACTACGCGTGTGGGACCTAGACACTCCCCGACCTCAGCGGGGCCCGGTGGGGGACCGGGTTACCAACCCCCGTCTTTTTTCCCCTCCGAAGGATGTCCACCTCTTCGTGGTGGTGGGGACTAAGGAAAGACAGAAAACGGAGAGGGAGGAGATAAAGAGAGAGAGAGAGAGAGGAGCGCAGAAGAAAGAGAAGAGATGCACACAAGCCAGAAAGCGCGTGAAGCTGCAGCTTTGGCTCTACCGCACTCAGACGCCCTCCGGTGAAAGCAATGGCCCTCCCAGTGGACGTGCTCCCAGTGGATGTGCTGGCCAATGTGGCGAGCTTCGTGGCCAATGAGCCGGCCGCCACTACGGCCCCCGCTGCATGCGGGGCGCGGCGGCCACGTGGGTGTGGACTGGGGCCCTGCGCTGTCTCTGGCGGTCCCGGGGGAGGTACGACACAGAAGCCGAACTGANCCCGCTGCATGCGGGGCGCGGCGGCCACGTGGGTGTGGACTGGGGCCCTGCGCTGTCTCTGGCGGTCCCGGGGGAGGTACGACACAGAAGCCGAACTGATCCGCCACCAAGTGTGGGTGGAGTGTCGTGCCCCCCGGAACCTGCCGCAGACGCAGCCGCNGGCGGTCCCGGGGGAGGTACGACACAGAAGCCGAACTGATCCGCCACCAAGTGTGGGTGGAGTGTCGTGCCCCCCGGAACCTGCCGCAGACGCAGCCGCCGCGGCTGGCCGAACACCCCCTGAGCAGAACGAACGCCTGGTACCACTTCCAGTTTCTGGACGGGCGTGCCAGGGCGGTGCTGTTCCACCCTCGCATCAGGGCAAGTTTTTCCCACGAGGGGCACCCGCTCCTTGGGGTGAGACGGGTGTGCGGGGACCTCAGGACGCCTACAGGGCGCCAAGTGGTCCTGGTGGCTTGGTTCACTGAGCGCTGAAAGGCTTCTCCTGAAGAAGGGCAGCTGAGGCAGAAGAGCTCGACTGAGGGGTGGTTTTTAGCTACTAAAAGGATTTAGGGGTCTGGCTTTCGAGGCTTCCATTTTTGGGCAAGTTAAGCTCGTTTTGGCTTTTAGCTGGTTCAAATGTGGTTTTGGGAGCCGAGCACCTCTAAAACAGCAGGAAAAAGCGAGTTTGGAGCCTTCAAGAAGCAGACAAAATCCGAATACTAAAAGCTAGACATGCCGGTGGAGGGCTTTTGGAATTTTCGATCTTCTATACTAAAAGAAGACTTGCCGGTGGAGGGCTTTGAAAATTTTTCGTTTTAAAGACTAAAAGCAGACATGCCGGTGGAGGGCTTTCGGGTGGTGGGTTTAAGGTATTGACCTTCCTCATAGAAGGTCTCAACGTACGTTGAATCATGGAACTGTATATCTTTGGCATGGCAGACGCCATCCTTTGGGCAAAGCCTTTGATATGGGCTAAGCAGCCCATGGGCCTTAGAGGCCCTATTTGACCAGTCTCCATAGGCACCACCCATTGTTCTCAATTAGAGCCGTGGTTTATGGCTGCCGGACATCTTCAGTGCCTGGCCACCCTTGAAATGGGTGGGAACGGCCTAAGCAGGCCTGGGTGGGAATTTAGGGTTTAGGGTTTTAGGGTTTTAGGGTTTTAGGGTTTAGGGTTTAGGGTTTAGGGCGTCTCAGCCGCGTGGCAGCAGAAGATCTAATGCATGGATGGCGCCACCACACACCTGAAGGGTGTGAGGGCCTGAAGGGTGTGAGGGTGGCGGCATATCAGGGGATGGTGTTTGCATGCTTCGTTGATAGATGGCCCTTCAACCTGGTGCTTTTACCTTCTTTCCCTCCCCTCTCCAGATAGGAGGCAAGCCACCCTATCTTATTCCTTTTAGGGTTTAGGGCAAGCCCATAAATTCCCACCTCAGTTTTTAGCTTTTCCAAGCGCCGTCATGTATTTCTGTGGCGCGCCTTTGTCAACAGAGAGGCAACACATCTTGGACGTTGCACAACATGTGCAAAGCACATTGTTTTTCCCGCGGCTTCCAACTCAACACTTGGGCCGTCTCCTGCCACCAAAAGTATACAACATACATATATAGGTATATATATATATATAGACATCACAACATGGGCTAGCAATCACAACATGGGCTAACAGCAGGTGGAACACTTGGATGGCCGGGTGGTGCTGCAAGTAGTCAGTGCATGTGGGTCACTTACCAGTGGACATACATGTGCTCCAACTTGAGCCTGCAAGTTCACTAACATGATGTTAGCGAACCTATATGTTGTGTTCAATTTCGCCATGTAACGTGGTGATCTTGACGCAGTTGCTATGTATTTGTATCTGGAAGGAAATATTTATATATGCGCGAAGTTCCGTGGAGGACATGCACCAACATAGCGTGGCGTAATAGTAGTATAGGCGACCTGCGTTTCCCTTTGTCATGTCAAGTGCCACCAAACCTCCACGCAGCCTGTTGGTTGCAATGATGTGGCACGAGCAGAAAGAACTTCACAGTCTCTGCACAAGGCAAGAAGGTCGTGCAGCATGTATATGTATATGCAAGTCTGTCGAATAAGTCACCCGTGAAACAAATGCCTGGCACTTGCGACCCTCAGCTTGCCCATGGGGCAAAGGCGTTGCAGAACCCTATTGGTGAGGAGGCCCTTGGGCGCAGAGCTTGCCCAACGACGGGGCTGGAGAAGAGTTTGGCCGCTACAGGCCCGACATGGGGCAAAGGCCTGGCAGCGCCCTGTTGGTAAGGAGGCCATGCAAGCCGAAAAGCATGCCCAGATTTAAACCCAAAATTGTCAAAATGGGATTGGGGGTCAAGGGGGCGCCCGGTATAACGAGGGCTTGGGTTGGAGATCCCTTGGGCGCACGGTAGAGGGCTCAGGTTGGGGGTCACTGGGGCGCCTGGTAAAGGGATTTGGCACCTTAGGTTTGGGGTATTGCGTTTTGTAGAGCAGTTTAACGTACGTTGAGTTCTGGAACTCTATACTTTTGGCATGGCTGTAATGTTTAATTTCGGTAGATGAAAATATGATAAATATGATGCGAAGGCAAATCCATTTTTTGCTTTTGTCGCCGCTAGCATCGTTTATAATCGACGGTGATTTTTTTCCATGGATCATCCAGCTTTCTTGGAGATGCGGCTTTATTGCACGTATTTCTTGGAGATGCTCTTTTGTTATGCGTCTTTATATTTGCTTTTGCGCCGCGCGCGAAAAAAGCGACAGCCATTTTCAAACCCGCAATTACAAGCAGTCTGACTCAAAAACCCGTCTTTTTAGAAACAAGCATGCAGCCCTAAAACGCGAAAACTGCGCCCAGCTGAAGGTTCGAGGTGCCGCGCGCAAAACAAAAAAATGCGTCACTTTTTTGAAACATTTCGGGCCTCCCTCGGACATGATTGCTTTCGACCCCGAAAGGGCCCAAACGGAAAAAATGACTCTCCTTGCCCTCCTCCTTGTCTTCCTTGCTCTTTTCTCGTTCCTCCTCGTTCCTCCCCTGCTTGCTCCTCCTTTGCTCTCGGCTCTCTCCTCGGCTACCGTCTCCTCCTTTCTCCTTGCTCTCCTTCTTCCTTGCTTGCTCTCTTCTTGCTCCCTCCTCCCTGCTCTCTTTGCTGTTCTCGCTCCTTCTCCTTGCTNCTCCTTGCTCCTTCTTGGTTTTGCTCTTCTCCGCGCTCCTCCTTGGTCCGCTGCTCTTCCTTGCGCCTCCTTGCTCCTTCGTCTCTTCCTTGGGCTCCCGTCAGTCCTCCTCCTTCCTCCTCTGCTTTACCCTTCTTTGTGTCCTTCGCGGCTTTGCTGCTTGCTTGCTTGCTTGCTCCTTCTTGCGCATTGGCTTCCTATCTTGCTTCTTACTTGCCCTCCTGGCGCCTTCTGTTACTTGTCCTCCCTTGCTCTCTCCTTCGGTTCATCCTTGCTTGCTCTCCTCCTTGCTCCATCTTGCTGCTTTTGCTCTCCTTCTTCCTTGCTTTTCTCTTTTCTTGCTTTTCTCTTTCCTTTCTTGTCCCTGCTCGTCTTGCCTTCCTAAAGACTCCTCCGTCAAACTCTCTGTCTGTCTCTCTGTCCGTCTGTCTGTCTGTCTGTCTGTCTGTTTGTCTGTCCGTTTGTCTGTCTGTCTCTCTGTCTGTCGCCTGTGTGTCTGTCTGTCTGTCTATCTCTCTGTCTGTCTGTCTGTCTGTCTGTCTGTCCGTCTGTGTTGTCTGTCTTTCTATCTCTCTGTCTCTCTGTCTCTCTGTCTCTCTGTCTCCCTGTCTCCTTGTCTCTCTGTCTCCCTGTCTCCTCTGTCTCTCTGTCTCTCTGTCTCTCTATCTCTCTGTCTCTCTGTCTCTCTGTCTCTCTTGTCTGTCTCTCTGTCTCTCTCTCTGTCTCTCTATCTCTCTGTCTCTCTTTCTCTCTGTCTCTCTTTCGCTCTCTGTCTCTCTGCCTCTCTATCTCTCTGTCTCTCTGTCTCTCTGCCTTTCTGTCTCTCTGTCTCTCTTTCTCTCTTTGTCTCTCTATCTCTCTGTCTCTCTGTCTGTCTGTCTCTCTGTCTCTCTGTCTCTCTGTCTCCCTGTCTCCCTGTCTCTCTGGCCCCCTGTCTCTTCTGTCTCTCTGTCTCTCTGTCTTTTGCCTGTGTCTGTGTCTCTCTGTCTCTGTGTCTCTCTGTCTTTCTGTCTGTCTGCCTCTTTGTCTCTCTCTCTCTCTCTCTCTGTCTCTCTGTCTCTCTATCTCTCTGTCTTTCTGTCTCCTGTCTCTCTATCTCTCTGTCTCCCCGTCTCTCTTTTTCTGTCTCTCTATCTCTCTGTCTCTCTGTCTCTTTGTCTCTCTGTCTCTCTGTCTCTGTGTTCCTCTGTCTGTCTGTCTCTCTCTCTGTCACTCTGTCTCTCTCTCCGCTCTTGGCCCCCTGTTCTCTTCTCCTTGCTTCTTTCCCTTGCTCTTCTGCTACTCTTCTCTCCCTTGCTCTTCCGCTGCTCTTCTTGTTGCTTTTCCTCTTCTTGCTTCTGCTCCTTGCTCTCGAATGTGTTCCTTCTGCTCCTCGGCTCCTTGCTTTCCTCCAACGACAGGAGAAACGAAAAAAATAAGCTTTCTGGCCCCAAGTCCGCAACACTCACGGCAGAGCTGGCTGACGTGAGGGACTTGGGGAACTGAAACCCAGCACTTCTGTCGTCTTCTCTTGCTCTTTGTCTCGCTTTCTCTTAGTGCCCTCTTGTTCTACTCTTCTCGTAACAGCATGTTTTCCTGGTTCCCGTCCTGCCCTGCCTTCGTCTGTCTTCCTCACTTTGCCCGTCAGGAGTTTGCGCTGTGCACTCCAGCGGAAGGGAGAGAAGGTCCCGGAGGCAGGGCGCTGCNCCTGCCCTGCCTTCGTCTGTCTTCCTCACTTTGCCCGTCAGGAGTTTGCGCTGTGCACTCCAGCGGAAGGGAGAGAAGGTCCCGGAGGCAGGGCGCTGCTGGGTGACAGGGGAAAAGAAGCCAGAAGACAGAAAACCACCAAAGAAGGTACTGGACCAAAACGAAAAAGAAAGAGAGAACCAAAAAAGAACACTTGCAGCTTCCCAGGCTCAAGGAGTAGTGACGGAAAAAGACAGGTGACCATGGCGCTGTCCTTGGAACTCCTGACCGTGGTGGCCAGCTTCGTGCTGGGCCGGCAGGTGGCGACAAGCGGTGTGGAACGGGGGGGCGGTCGAGGTGTGGGACCCGACCCGCTCCGGGTTCCTGTTCCTAAGAAGTTGCCGGACCCTCAATGGGTACTTGGCCCGGCTGCTCTGGGGCTACGCGGCTCGACTGCTGACAAGAGTCGCCGACACAGTTAGCACCCTGGGAGCACGTCGCACCCAGCTGGTTGACGTGCTCCGTGGCCAGGACCTCGGCGTCACACCGCGGGGGCGAAGGGTGAGCCGCGCGGATGCCTGGTGGCACCAAGGCTTCATGATGGAGCCGCGCTTGCTCTCACTGCTCTTTCACGAAGAGGTCCTCACCTGGTGGTACCGCCAGGACGTGCCTGAAGCTGGGTACTTAGCCTGGACGGTGTGCGTACGCTTCCCCACCGGCAACAACAACAACAACCACCAACAACAACAACCAACAACCAACAACCAACAGCCAACAACCAACAACCAACAACCAACAACCAACAACCAACAACCAACAACCAACAACCAACAACCAACAACCAACAACCAACAACCAACAAC
>BGPT01000743.1:536-23715 GCA_003297045.1 Symbiodinium sp. clade C Y103
CCAGTGCCGTAAGTGCCACGCCTGCCACACAAAGTGAGGCAGATGTCACCGTGTGTGTGAAAGAGTTGTGTGTGACAATGTTGTGTGTGTGAGAGTTGTGTGTGACAATGTTGTGTGTGTGTGAGAGTTGTGTGTGTGACAATGTTGTATGTGTGAAAGTTGTGTGTGACAATGTTGTGTGTGTGTGAGAGTTGTGTGTGTGAGAGTTGTGTGTGACAATGTTGTATGTGACAATGTTGTGTGTGTGAGAGTTGTGTGTGACAATGTTGTATGTGACAATGTTGTGTGTGTGAGAGTTGTGTGTGACAATGTTGTATGTGTGAAAGTTGTGTGTGGCAATGTTGTGTGTGTGAGAGTTGTGTGTGACAATGTTGTATGTGACAATGTTGTGTGTGTGTGTGAGAGTTGTGTGTGACAATGTTGTATGTGTGAAAGTTGTGTGTGACAATGTTGTGTGTGTGTGAGAGTTGTGTGTGTGTGTGAGAGTTGTGTGTGACAATGTTGTATGTAACAATGTTGTGTGTGTGAGAGTTGTGTGTGACAATGTTGTATGTGTGAAAGTTGTGTGACAATGTTGTGTGTGTGAGAGTTGTGTGTGACAATGTTGTGTGTGTGTGAGAGTTGTGTGTGACAATGTTGTGTGTGTGTGTGGGAGTTGTGTGTGACAATGTTGTGTGTGTGTGTGAGAGGTGTGACGCGGGAGGAGGCGGCGGGCGGGCGGGCGGAAGGTGCAAAGCAAAAAACAAGAACCCCACACAATGTTGTGGGGAATAAAGACATCTGTGTGTATGTGTGAATTACATATGTGTATAATATATATATATATATGTATAGATATGCAGATACAAATAGATACAGGATGTGGCAAAAGTTTTTTTGTTCGTATCTGTTTGGACAAATTGTAACCAGACGTCTCAAATAAAATCAACCGTTCAATCAATACCTAGGTACCCGCGTTTTAAAGAGGAAAGATCAAGGCAGATGTAAGAAATAACCTTCCCATCCACGAGCCCTTCCAAATGGTACCTGTGGACTTTGCTCCTGGCCCTCTTCAACTAGCAGGCCGCCACAGAGACATTGCCATTCGCCGGCCTGCAACATGGCTTTGGCACTAACTAAGGTCCACAGGAAAAAAAAACACTGCCCTTAGATTCCACCTGAAAATAAATTCAAAAGAATTTTTGGCACAAATCAACCCGTGTTTTGCTTTGTGTTTTTGTGCACTTATGCAAATGCGAACTATTAAAGCAACCAACAAACATGTCAGTTATGCAGTTATACCACTTTTAACCGGGCGTGTGAGGACCAAATTTTTGGGTGGAACATAATCAAAGCATATCAAAGCAGGGTTGACTCCTTCGAAAACATCGACCGAGGCTTTTCTCGAATATGACCCAATTGCACCATATCTAAAAAGAAACTTTTTGCTGGTTAGATCTCTGATTAACCCCCATCAAACCAATACAATCCCCATTTGAAAAAAATCATCAGTACTGTCAGCACTATATCCACATGTTCATCTCATTCTTATCTTATATCCCACGAGGGCCATCCGCGCCTCTGACAACGCCAGAATTTGCTGGTGCAGCACATGCTCCCCCAAGACCTTGGTTAAACACTCGCTGGTCGTTTCCTCAAATGGGGGATCCCCAAAGCGGATGGTTTATGATCGAAAATCTGATCAAAACGGATGATTTAAGGGGGTACCCCCCATGACTTAGGAGACCACCACATGGTCTTTGAGGACATTTCTGCACTGTTTCGCATGTGTTTACTGTATTTTTGTTTGCATATCTTCACATTTTGTTCCGGTTTGCCAAAATGTTCATTGGATGAAAATTGAACTGGCAACCTTCGTGCAGTGCTACAATGCCTTTGTTCCCCAGATAGCGAAGCTATTGGGGTTCTTACTTCAAGTATAGGATGAGTTGGATCTCTGCGTTTTGGAGTGGGCGTGTTGGTGCCGCTGCAGGGTGCCGCTGCAAGGTGCCGCTGCAGGGTGCTGCTGCAAAGAATAATAATTGATATTTCTTCAACCAATAGCCATACTGATTGCACGTGATTCAATGTGACGTTCTCTTGGGTAGCTCTTGCTCGCCGGGCATGAACGAAACATTGAAAAGAAAAAAAGGATTGTAGAATTGTAGAGTCTTCGCGAAGCTCAGTCGACCCACCTGCCGCTTCAAGGAGGAACATTCAAGAAACATCTATTGAAAAAAGGGGAAGAGAGAGAGGGAGAGAGGAAGAGAGAAGCTGAAAGCACAGGGTCCGGTTTGAATGGCATCAGCAAAGAGAAGATCCCACTTGAAGAGTTTCCAGTGATGTTCCACTGTTTTACCAGACAGAAGATAGCAGCGGCATAGTTCTCAGAAACTTCCAACAATATAAATGGAACCCACCCAGTCCCCAGCGAATCTAACATATACCGCAGACATGAGATATCCGCACATGTCTGAATGACTTTAACAAAAGGTATGATGTGGAGTAGTTTGCACAATGTAAACAAGATTGCTCATATAGACACTAGATACAGTAATTTTTGAGTATATTCAAAGTCACGCTGAAGAAAGCATTATCTTTCGGCAGGAATTTTGCGAAAACGGCTTTGCAACCCTTGTCGGAAACAGTGACATGCTAGTTTTCTGGAAAAAATGACATGAGATATGTACTATATATACATTCATGGGCTATTGTTTTAAGCTGAAACAGCTGTGCATGTCTTGATTTTTTTCGATGTCAGCCACGGACTATGCCATCCAACAAGGAGGGCTACCGATAGGTAAGTTAGTGCATAACCATGCCTGATGCTAGCTATGCCTTGTGGTAAGTGGTAGATGCATCTATAGTTATATGGAGATTTCCTAAAATATGGGTACCCGCAAATCATCCAAAATTTGATAATTTTAGTCTTGAAACCCGTGGTCTTGGGGATCCCCTCATTTAAGAAACCCCTATATATGTCTGTATCTTTATAAACAAACATCACTCAGTGGGCCTTCCTATACGGCTTGAGCGTCTGCTCAGGGCCAACCCACATCATTTATCCTTGGGGATGGTTCATCGGCCCAAAATGTCGGTGAGACCCCCATCTCCCAATATCCAGCTATGATATGAAAATTGGCTTTGTATCTCATGTATCCCTCAAAATAGTTGGTATATCCCATATATCCCATTTCATCCCTATGACATGTGCGCGTCTTCAAAAAAAAGAAAGTGTGCCCAACAAAAAAGAAGCAATCTCAAGTAGAGAAATGATCGTTCACCGGTGGACCAGCGATTTTTTGGCATTGCCCTATTTTTGGACCCACCCATATCATCCCAGTAGATGTCAAGTTGGATTAACCTTTGTGGGAAACCACAAAAAAATCATCTTCAAAACTCCCATTGAACTACTGTAGATTAAACCCATGGAATCTCATAAAACCCATCACCATTGAACCATTCATCCCATTGATCTCCACCGCTGCCCGGACTCGTTGCAGTTCTTCTTCTTCCTGGCCCCATCCCGAAACATTTCGAAGGCAGTTGGGAACTGACAAAATGCTTTGAAAATTGGAAAATATGTAGGAATGGTAACATTATCAACCATTACTAAACATGATCAAACATTGACTGATTGAACATAATTGAACATCATGAGCCACTATGTAACTATGTTAAACCACATGTAGTGGTTGTAAAACCACCATGTAAAACCATCAAGCAGAATATTTAGTGATCCCAGAAAGTCAATTCTACCGCACGGCTCGCAACGATGCATACGACATCCATTTAACATGTTCATCTGAAAATGGACGCACACATGGTCAACGTTGTGATATTCATCCACCCATGTTGATTTCAATTGGGTCTGAAGAGAGGATCTCCCGAAATCCGCTGGTGAGTCCTACTTTTTCCTCGAAAACAATGGGCCATTGGGAAACCCAAAAAATCCACTGTTTTCACAGCTTCAGATCTTGGGACACCAGAGGTGAACTGTGGGTAAAACAATAATAAACCACCCATTTGGGAATGGTTTATACCACCTATTTATGGTGATTTGGGGGATGGTTTATTATTGTTTTACCAACATTATATATGTACCAGGTAAAAATCGACCACAGTTTCCCAGTGACGTGTTGCTTCAAGTGATGTTTGGTTTAGTTTCATCCCACTGGTTATATCATCAACTAGTTACACCACCCAACGAATCGTCCTACCCTCACCGTCTGCTGAAACAGCACGAACTGCGAACTGGACATCACTGGGTCACCTCAAAACCTGACCTTGCGCAGAGATCGAGGTCGTTCTTGGAGTAGAAGCGAAATGTGAAACAAATTCACCTGCCACGTTCGCTGGTGTCCATAAAAAAAATGGGGGTGCCAGACTGTTTTGAGCAACTCATTTTTTTCAAAGATATATGGGAAATCTCATGGATTATGTTGGGATCATAGGGGAAATAACTATAAAAATTCTAGGATCATGTGGAAAAAAAATACCGGGATCAACATCATCATAAAGATCAGCCAACCATTTTTCTGGTGATTTTTGTTTATGGGACACAATTTGGGAACGTCATGGGATAGATTGGGTAACCAACATCATGATACTTGAGGTTGTCCAAGCAGGATTTACCCTGGCAGGGATGGTGTGTTGTCGAAAGGTCCTGAAGAAACAGCTGCCGTTTTATTCCTGGGGCATCTCAACAAAATTTTGGTTAAAGCTGCATGGAGACGCAGAGCATCCATGACTCGGAGAATCCTCAGAACACTCAACAGCTTCAGAAGGGAGTTTCAAAAGAGTGGCATGACAATCATATCTGGTTGATTTTCTTTCAGAATTCACCAAGCAGAACTGCGAAAAGTCAGTCAGGGGGTTATTCTGATTGTTCCCCCGATTCAAACTTGTTGAGAAACAGTTTGACAACAGATTGGCACCACAAACTATCCGAACAATTTGGATGTGTCTGAAAGTGGGGCTACGCATAAAATGGCCATGTGGCTGTAGGGAAAATTATGATAAACCATGGGATTTTGGCTGTGCCTTTTCATTGATTGGCTCACATGAGGGGACCAGAAGCAAGCACTGTTTGAGGTCTTGCAAAACGCGTTTGGTTTCTGTTGTCCAAAGCTGTTCAGATTTCTGAGACGGGAAAATATTCAACTGCACGTGTTCAATCTCCCCCACAAGCTGGCTGAAACTTCATGGCCATGGGTCAAATTTCTATCGCAGCAAAACGGGATCCATCAAGGGCCTGAAATTCAAAGGGACTCTCTGTGGAGCGTTTCTTTACCCAGCTCATCCGTTCGAACCCAGGAGTAAAGGATGCCTTTAATCACCAGGGTTTAATTGACCAAATGTGGTCCCTTTTTGAGCTGTCCCCGAATCCAATCTTGTTGTTTCCATATAGCATTCACCGCCGCAGAGAGTCCGAGTCTCAGTTACTGTTGTTTCACCAAATCAACAAAACCAATCAAACTAAATTCATATATCCATTTTTCATCCACAAATCCAATCCCAATCCTGGTTCAACCAACCCCCACCAGTCAGGTGACCGCCACAATAAGGGCTGACAAAAGGGCGAATCTCAACCATCTATGGCAATCTATGGTGTACGTTCCATGGCTGAACAATCTGAACCATTTAGTTTGCTATGTTTTCCATTAAAACCACCCTTTTTCAGTTCTGGGACTTTCAATCCACCCTTTTTCTTCTATGGATCACCCAGTTCCACGCACGAGGTGACCCTCAACGCGTTCAACGGAACATGTCAGGAGCGCGGCGCAGTAGATGGAATTCCAGCTCACGGAGATCCACTGCCTTCGGGGCTGCAAGGCCTGTGCGATGATGACTGGAGATTTGTATGGGATAATTTTGGCGCGATCATCCTCACAAAGAATTTAAAACCAAGAGAATCTTTTGGAGACATCATGAAGAGATATACATATTATATATATATATATACAGTATATATATATATATGTATTGATTAAGAAATAATGCGATACATCTAACCCAATATGATATTTGGTTCTGTCTCAGGCTATGGGGGTAAAGGTATACGGCATCACATTTGAAAGCCATGCGGGCACAGGTAAAGACCCTGCCAATTTCTGTGGAAAACGTTTTTTTGGTGGAAATGTGGGAGATGCTTGGAGGACAAATGAATGCGTTGGCCAAACAAACGGCTGGTCATTTTGAGTTTTGAGTGGTAAATTTTCTGGGGGTTCATAGCTTTAACTTTGACCCTAAAAAGGGTTTGTTTGAGAATGGTGATCCCGAAAATCAAGCTGTTTTTCATCATTGTTCCAATGATTTGATGGTTGACCGTATGACAAGCGGGAATATTCATATGTAGCTGGAGTATCATATGTTGAGTACCCACTTCGAATTTCTGGATCCACTCCCAAGTAGGCCCATAGTAATCCCATGCCTCTAATATTCAATACCCCCTTGGAAACCTTGCTTTAGTATTTATTTTGGGGTTCCATTGGGGGGATTTCACATTATTCTGAAGGTACTATGCACATCATCATCATCCATGTTGGTTGATTAAATCATATGAAATCCCAATATTTTACGGCAAAATCTCCAGTGCCTGGAAACTCACGATCAACGCGCAGCCCGTCAGCGCAAAGATGCGCAGGTGTAGTCTACAGAAAGGCTAGGAATCAAGGGCAAATTCGTAGATGGGAAATATATAGATGCAAAAATAGCCATATATGTATCTACATACATATTGTATGTATATATATATATATACACATGCATATACCGTGTATACATACATATTCCAAATAGTAAGCGCTGCAAAACCACTGGTGTTTTCTTAGATAGAAATGTATATGTTTAATATAGAATAGTCCCGCCCCCGCGGTATAATGACATACACAATTGAGCTACTGGCCTATTCTGGCCTAGTTGTACCCAGTCTAGGGGTGGCCAACGGTGCAAGCTATACATAATCCAAAGGAAATGGGTTCTTAAGTGGTTAGGTGAGTACATATGCAGTTAGAAGGGTGTATGATGGTGTGTGTGTGTGTATACGTCCCCTCAGAAAAAAAAGTTTCATGAAGCAATAGAGATGTTATGGCCACCTGGCATGGGCTGGACTACGGTCATCCCAATGCAACCCAGAATATCGAGTCTTAGCCGTTCTGAGCCGTTCTGATCATGTCAAACTGGCAGGAGTATATGATCGGGGTAAAACTGTGGGTCCAGATCAGCCAAACTGCCGCTTCCATGTATGTTTGTGATATCGCTCTTCACCAGGTTCCTAATGAATCACCCTCTGATACTTTAACATAGCAACGTTTAAGCCGAAAATCATCAAAGTAAATGGTCCATTGCTTCTATATCTATGTTGGTCCACTGGTAGGACCTACCAGTTCTCGGGTCTCACAGAAGTGACAGAGTCCCGGGCATGTCGGTCATCACGTACTCGAAGAGCCCCGTAACGTAGCCTCGGCGGTATCACGGTCATCATGAAAATGCAAAAAGTAATTCAGGATTGTCTGGAAACATTCAGGATATAATTCCCAAATAAAATCTGCTCCTGCCCCGAATCACACACACAATGCACCAAGTCGGAAAATCATGTGAGAGACCTTTGCCATTGTTAGGTCGTCACTTTGTTGCCGGTGAAATGCCAATTTTTTGGGGCTTATACTTGATATGTTTTTCTTTCGAGGTGATCAAATTTGATTTGTTCATTTTATATATAGATCATCATTTTCTGTCGTCCCTCCATGTTTCATGGTTGAGTCACCAAGAAAGCATCGCTAAACCACTAGAAAAACCATGAAATCACCGTTAAACCACCTTTCAAACACCATTAAAACACCATTAAGCCAGTATAATCACGTTTGTGGATGGTTGAAATCTCACATGTCAACCAGTTGATTTCTGCGCCCGCAGCGCACCTGCATGCCCACACAGAAGACCCAGACGACGCTTGGACTGGGCACGTGCGCCATGGTGGGGGATTCGTTGGGGAATTCACCACCAAAAATGGGGGAAGATCCATGGTTTCATAGGGATTCTACTGGTTTCGAGGGGTCTTAGAAAGGGACCAACAATGGTGGTAAAGTCAACCACTTTACGGGGATACAACTGGTATATGATGGGATATGTAAACAATATAATGGTTGGGTGTGTCTGACAATGGACAAGTTTGCCCTGTAAGATGGGGGAAAATTCTCACTAACCAATTGATGGAATGGGGGAACCTAGTTTCAGACGAACCCACATGTGAACAAAGACCAAAAAATCAGCAAATCAGCAATATAGCGCAGTCACATGCAACTCGTTTTCGAATCTGGACAGTACGCGTATACATGGTTGAATAAATAGAGCTGCAACCAATACAAACATGGGTAGAGGATCAACCAACTGAAATTGCGAGACAATATCCTTTGCAGTAACCTACCTTTCTGCCATACGTCCCTATGGTTTGATGCTTCAATCCCAAGTTCTTCTCTTGGTCAAAACTTCAATTTTGGATGGAGACCATTTGCAACTCTTCCAACGTAAGCATGTGGTTATTCACAGTTTGAATCAGTGTGGGTGATAGACAATAGGCAAACAATTAACCTACCAAATCACATATACCACGAAAATGAGGGGACAGAATCATTATACGCAAGCCATCAGCTGTTCTTAAGCTATTGATCGTAAAAGAGGGAGACTCAAGCAAAATCTGGGGAGCACCACGTCCATCTTGCGACTGAGTCACTTTCATCAACCCCATTTTAAAAAAATACCAACAGAAAACCACTCCTGGAAAATGCACAGTGTTGCTCAGATCGAATGAAACCCAAAGAATGCACTCTCAATATGAACCAAAAACTTTATCTACACACTGTAATTTATATATAAATAAATTTTGGTTACAGTTACAGTACCCAGGGCGATGACTTCTCAAGCCCAAAGCTGCCACAACCGCCGTATAGCGCAGCCCATCCAAGCCTCTTCGGACCATTTCAGACGACGCGGAAAGTACTGCCGCAGTAGGTGGGAAAAGCCTCGATTTGTGGCGCCAGGCACCATGGTTTCCTCTTGCTTTCGACTCTTTCGACCTTCTGGTTGGTGAAGCGATTCGTTTCTACCAATCCTATCCCCCAATGTTTTGGACTCAAAAGAATGAACTTGCAATACTAAAGATATCCAATATCAGGGTACTTGGCAAGTCTGTTCAAGTAACGTCGGAATTCAATTTCTTAGTTTTATCCTTGGACGCACTTTGGGAGGCGGAAAAAAAAGGTAAGTTTAAATTGGATAAAGACAAGAGTCATGTGTACTGACCACATCATGTTTCTCCACTACACCAAATCTTCGGGACTACCAGGGTCGCTTCGCATTTCCAAAGTGGCCCAAGAACATGCCTTCTTTGTGGGAATAGTTTGAGTATTGGTAGGACCCACCAACCCTTCAAAAAAAATCTGGGGATGTTCATCCATTGTGAAGTCTTTGGACATGGAAAACATGTTGAGAAGTCTCTGATTGGTGGGAAACAACTATCAATCACCAATGATGTATAGTATAAACTCCATTTCGAGTTGGTGTCCCATAGCTAGCTAAGTTGGTTTACCGTACCATAAATCATGTTTAGATCACCAATCACCACTCAGTCGCTCTGTTTTCCTGATGTCAATGCAGCACTGAACTGAGAAGACTAACCATGGGGATATCCCACAACTGCACATGGACTGGGTCAATTTTGAAGACGAACACGCCAAAAAAAAACAGTGGGACGAGCCAGAATGCGACGGTTTACACTTTATACCTACTCAGCGTATGTATGATATGATACCTATGTTTGTGTATTTGGAGAGAGAGAGAGAGAGAGAGATGTTTGGAAACATTAACATTATATATACGTCGTGTATGTAGATATGTATATATATATATACATCGCACAAGAAATGAAACATACTCTGATATACCTTACATGTATTTCCGAAATATATGTTATGTAATGTATCAACAATCGTAGTAACATCTGAGCCAGTGACGAAGACGCGGACGGCCCATGGGAAGCGCCGCCCATGACTGCTCCGTGTGGAAGCCAATTGGGTGTTGGAGGTGGGTTTACCCTCCAAGTCGTGGTAACTTGCAAACCTATATAGAATAGATTGATGGTGATTAGGCAAATGTAAACAAAGGGGAAAATGATACTTAGCGAAACATTGGAGTTTTGAGGTGCCCAACAATCAATCCAATTAGTTATAGACACCTTGTGCTGGTATGATTTAGAACACCCATCAAACGGTGAAAATGAGGTGATCTTATTGGCTACGACATTAGTTTGACCTGGTCAAACTAGAACCTTCAATGGACAGATCGGGAATGTGCCTGTTGGGTAGTTTGTGAAACTTCATCTGAAGGCTTTGGGTTGGTCATTTGGAATGTCTGTGGGGATTCGACCAAGGGGCTATGGTTTCAACAGCCGCAACGAGTCTGGTTTTCGCTATCCAAGGAATATTCAGCGTCACAAGCTGGCGAGGTCAAAACAACGGCGAATCAACGGTTGCAGTTTCGATCGCAAATCATCATCAAGTGGCTCTTGTATTGCAAATTCATGGTCTCAAGTGCACTTTACATTGCAATGATATGGCAGTGTTCAATGCTTCACCAATTTCATCCGTCATTCCAGTGTTCAATGGTTCGTTTGTTGAGAAGGAAACAAACATGGATTCACATCAAAAAGCTTCATTGCAACACATCCATATCACATCATTTTCTTTGCTGCTCTCTTGGCATTCTCTGCTGTAGCCAGTCTTTCCCATTCAACCTTCAGCCCTAGCCAAGGAGGCGGGAGCGTCACCTGATCTACTCACTCTCCAAACAAAGATACGTAAGTGAAGTCTGGAGAAGCGTCATCAAAGCAATACACAAGCAAACCACTTTCTGCTTGCAATGCCTTTGGCGCCACAAACGTGAAAGGGAAACGACATGCATCAAAATGCTACATGTCGCACCAAAAAGTGATATCGGTTTTACGATGTCTCCCAAAAATGAATGCGCAGGTGTTGGATCTTTCTGCAAATCAAAGATCCAACACCTGCGCATTCATTCCACGCTAGGGCAGTTCTTCTAACCTAGCTTCTGCAAAGACACCTTGGAGCCTCTGTTCGCCACAGTGGAATTCCCACATTCATCTTACAACATCTCAACGATTAGTGGAATAGCCATTGTATCTAATGTATAGAAAAGGTGTAATAGTATCTCTAATAACAATACTAAAATATAATCAAAACATATGATTATGCTATGACTTCTTCGTTTCGGTGCATCAAGATACATCCTTGACAAATGACTGCCACCCACTCTTTCACAGCGTCTCCAAGAAATCCAAGAACCAGCTGCGATTCCCCGTCGATTCATCGCTCCTGGGGTAAACCCGTGGCAAGGATATGGGACCAGGGATTGTTTGTCGAAAAACAATTTGGGGAGATGAATCAACAAGAATGGGGGTCGAACATGGTATAACCAGCGTTATTTGGAATATCAGACAACATGTGGTCCAAAAACGAGAAACGTTTTCCCCAGAACAAGTAGATTTAGATATTCACCAGAATGGCTATGAATAGTTATGAATAAGTACGTACAACCAACCAGAATGATTTCCCCTCCACGATGCCCTCTCCTCACTTGGCAGCCGGTTTCTTTACAGCCTGGCCATGTGATTTGAAAGGAGCAACTTCTGGGACCAGCTGTGGGTCATTCAATTTATGGTGGGATTGAAACTTCCAAAATTCATGGGTGGGGTTGACCCATACTAAATCGTTCATGTGTCATGAAAAACAACAAAGAGAGAACTGGAGCAATCAATATTAAGTGTAAATGCACGGACATCAGCCGGCTTGTCTTTCGGAGTACCTTCTGCGTGTAAAATATTTCTGTGTGTAAAAGCTTCTTTGTGTAAAAGCTTCTGTGTGTAAAAGCTTCTCTGTGTAAAAGCTTCTGTGTGTAAAAGCTTCTGTGTAAAAGCTTCTTTGTGTAAAAGCTTTTCTGTGTAAAAGGTAGCTGTGTGTAAAAGCTTCTCTGTGTAAAAGTTTTGTCTGTGTAAAACCTTCTCTGTGTAAAAGCTTCTCTGTGCAAAAGCTTCTGTGTAAGGTTGCTGTGTGTAAAAGCTTCTCTGTGTAAAAGGCTGCTGTGTGTAAAACCTTCTCTGTGTAAAAGTTCGCTGTGTGTAAAAGCTGATCTGTGTAAAATCTTCTCTGTGTAAAAGCTTGCTGTGGGTCGAACTGCAGCTTTGTCGAGCACTTTTGCATCAACAGATCTGTGTGCTGCATTTTTTTGGAAATCGCAACATCGGATGAACAGTTTGCATTGGAAGGGTTGACATGTATGGGGGGTGTGGGAGATGGAGATATGTTCCGCCAATTTTCCCCAGTCCCTGGAATAGTTAACTTTCAGTATTGCAATCAATTCAAGCTTGTAGGGCATCACTTTGCCAATCTGTGTTCAAAGCTAGACTTTTGGCCATCACTTCAATACGAGCATGAAAGGTGTCAGCCTGCCAAACAGTTTCAAGAGCAAAGGGATGTCAGAAGCAAAGGGATGTCAGAAGCAAAGGGATGTCAGAAGCAAGAGGTTTCAAGAGCAAAGGGATCTCAAAAGCAAGGGATGTCAGAAGCAAAGGGATGGCAAGAGCAAGGGCATCCTATAGGCCCAGGCTCTGTTCAGTTCTATAAGCTATAGGTGTTTCAATTTTTGAAACTTCCGACCCCGGCTTGCCCGGGAACTACTTGTATATAGTGATTTCAGGGAAGTATCACAGGATACATCTGGGCGATCTGAATCCATCTCAACAAAAAGAAATGTTTGAATTATTTCCCATGCTAACCATGGGATCAGACCAACACAATCGTCTGAAATCACAAAAAATGGAGAGCTATACTTGGATGAGCCCAGTATATGCGGTTGATACCCCAGGTTTTTGAATTCCCCTATTCCGCTGCTTCTCAAGAATCAGCAGGCTGGAATCACTCCGAACAGAAATAGGATGAAAAGCTGCCCGTTCCCATCCCGTTGTTGCCTTCAGGTTTCTTGCCCGAGCTGTTTTGGCCAAGCGTTTCGTGCAATGTTCGGACACTAGACAGTAGGCATCATCCAGATGTCAGCCTGGAGTTTGGAATTTGCAAACAGTGCTTGTACCCGATGTTTTGCAAAAGCCACATCTTTTGAGGCTGGCATTTAAAGCCGAACCATCTCTTTAGGTGGTGTTAATCGTATTGCCATTGCTGAAAAGCATGGTTCAATCCTGAAATCTGTGAGCTATTCCCAGCTTTTTGTGGTTGAATCCCCGATTGTGCTCTGATTGGTTCAATCTACATTTCTTCAAAAGAGAGCAAGTCCACAATTTTGCTCTGAATGAATCTAAACTTCGGGTTGCTGAAATAAGGTCGAACTACCGGTGACTAAATCTTCATTTCGCTTGATCAAAGCACCAACATGTTGACAATCATCTCCCATCCTTGCCGGATTATAAATGCAACCCACCAAGTTTGTCAAAAAAAACAACGTACCTCCGTGGTTCAATCCCCTCATACTTGGTTAGTTCCCTAGTTTTGATTGCTTATAGAATTCCATTTTCACGAATATATCCCCAAGAAGCCCCATGAAACCAACGGAAATCCACCTGCCAGCACTGGAAGGTGCGACAACGTGCCGCCGCGACCTGAAGCAGAGCTGCGCCAGGTGACAAAATGATGTTCGTTTGGTCCAAGAATTAAGGACCCAATGGGATGTTACTGATTTTTTCTACAAGAATGAACAAAAATCAGTGATTCCATTGGTCTTATGGTCCGATTATAATGCGAAAAAAATATTCCCAAATGCAGCGCTTTAAACTTTAAAACCCTTGGATGGAATGGGGTCGGCGTACGGCTATACACTGTGTTAGAAGAAACCCATGTTTGTTGGGGCCATCCTTCCAGAAAGTTCTGGTGGAATGGTTATTCTTGGTGGTTGAAACCCACAGGGATTTGGGTGACTTTGGAAGTCAAGATTCCATCCTTGTGGTAACGTCCTTGAGTTGGGTATTGGATGTTCACACCAAAACAACTGGCACAGCAGAAGGTTCATCCCAATGTATCACATGTTTTACCCTCTATAAGCCAAATGTTCCAGCTTTGTCCTCGTTCTGTTGTGCAAAAACACAGCGGCTGCTGGATTAAAAAGGGCAGAACTGCAAGACCTCGTTCTCTGGCCTATATAATCCCAGAATAATCCAGACCAGGTTCTGCCTTCAGGTTGTCATATGGAGTGGCATGGTAGAGGCAAAAACCCATGGGAAAACAGTCACACTACCTCTTCCTTCCCCTTCCCACATAGACATCAAAAGGACCGGGACCCCTAGAGTTTAATATATAGTGCTGGTGTGTTTTGAAGGTTGTAGTCGCTACCGAATCGTGAGATTCCATTTTTTCTACCGAGAAAAATAGATCCGTCGAAGTATTTGAAAAATCTGATGCTGCAGAGCTCATGAATGACCAACATGTCAATTGTATTCCATTGTACTGTAATACAAATAGAATGCGATACAACACAGAATCAATTGATATCCGTTGCCAGTTACTAGGGGTTAAAGCACCTCATCCCTCAAAAACAAGGAAACATAGGAAACCCATTGGGATCGGGATCATCAAAGAAAGTCGAAACATCTCAAAGAAACTCAGAGAAACAGGCAAGCCCGACCAGGCCCTGCACTGCGGCCGCTCCAAGAGCAATACTTCTCAAACCACTGCCATCTGCCGCCACAAAATGTCATGTCGCGTGACTACTCTGGCCATGTCCTTCATCTGCAGCACAGACACAACATCGACATGGCCGTTCTCAGCTTCAATAAACAGCGGTGTTGCTCCAGTGTCAGCTTTGGCCTTGCCGTCCGCTCCAGCAAGCGCACAACTTCCACATGCCCCTCCTGAGCTGCAATGAACAAGGGTGTTGTTCCATCGTCAGTTCTGGCCTTGTCATAGTCCACTCCAGCCTCAAGCAGCGAGCGTGCAACTTCCACATGACCCTTCTCCGCTGCGATGTACAAGGGTGTTGCGCCAGAGTCAGTTGTGGTTTTTTCATAGTCCACACCAGCCTCAAGCAGCAAGCGTACAACTTCCACATGGTCCTCCTCAGCTGCGATGTACAAGGGTGTTGTTCCATCGTCAGTTGTGGCTTTGTCATAGTCCACTCCAGCATCAATCAGCAAGCGCACAATTTCCACATGCCCATTCTGAGCTGCGATGTACAAGGCTGTTGCTCCAATATTAGTTGTGGTTTCGTCATAGTCCACTCCAGCCTCAATCAGAAAGCGTACAACTTCCACATGGCCATGCAAGGCTGCCAAGAGCAACGGCGTCCACCCTTGAGGACTTGTGTCTCGGGCATCTCTCACCGCCCCAGCTTCAAGCAAGAGCCGCATGGGTTCCACATGCCCATTTCCAGCTGCATGATGCAACGGGGTTCTGCCGGCTACATCTGTCACACGCGGAGTTCGCGGGCCCTGCAGCAACAATTCAAGTGCACCAAGGTCACTGTCCCTGGAGGCAGCGATCATCCTTCGCTCTTCTTCAATTACTGGCAGCAAAAAATCCAACACCACCAGTTGCACCTTCACCAAATCTGCGGTAAACACCTCATCATCTTGAATTTCGTGAGACCAATCATCAGACCAAAACCTCTGCCGAAATCTGGAGACACCGACCTGAGCTGCCAAATATTGTTTCACTTCCTTGGCAGTTTTGCCTTCGTAGTCATCCACAACAGCTAGTGCCTCACCTGACACTGCAGAGTACACAGAGCACATTGGCTCTGGCTGTGGCCAGGCCCAAGAAAATCCGGACCCAACTTCATTCAGAATTTGGGCAAGAAATGCCGCCGACGCAGAGGTCAGATGTTGAGCCGCCAAGGTATCGGTATGGATATATAGAGGGAAACCTTAGAAACAACCAAAATCTATAGAAAAGGTGATTTTCTCACCACTCCTGTAGTAGGATGTTACTTTCCAATCATTTTGAAGGTTTAGTTTCAACGGCTGTAAAAAAACGAGCTCAATGGAATTTGTGATTTAGAAGAGGCCGTTTCTTGAGACCCTGAGTACTGTAAATTCGGCAAGTGTTCAGCACATGCAAATGCAAGTCCACTTCGGGCTACTCGCGTTTTGGATCAATGCGCCTTGCGCTCACTAGAAAACCTCACTGGTTTGAAACTAACACATGGCAACAAAGTGTTATTTCCTGGGCGATGATGGTTTGAATGATTTGTGATTTGCCCAAAACTTCAAGAAATATGTCGCAAGCTAAGTCAGAACAAGTCAAACCCACCGCCTGGGAAGTTCTAGCACCAATACAGCAGCCCATTGCGCGGACCTTTAAGCGATCAACAAGAGACTTGACAAGGCAAATCGGGGCAGCTGCCCTATCAACCCTACGGTATCGAGGAGGGTGGGCCTAAGCATCCCTAAAATGATTTCAAAACTATGTGGAGGACCTTGTAATCAAATAACTAGTAATAACTATTGACTACCAGTAGTACCGCGCAAGGCGGTGGCGGAAAAAGTTCAAACATACGAAACCTATAGGAGAGGTCCGTTGTGATGAATCATGGATGGCAGAGCGAACCCACTGATGGACCGACAAATGGTTGGAGGCAGCGCAGTGTAGCTGTAATGTAGTTGCAGTTGTAGTTGTAACGGTTGTAGTTGTAGACGTTGTCGGAGTTGTGGTTGTAGACATAGTTGTAGTTGTAGTTGTAGTTGTGGTTGTAGTTTGCGGTGTAGTTGTAATGTAGTGTAGGTGCACTTCTGGTTATTGCAGTTGTAGTTGTACTGTAGGTGTAGTTGTAATTGTAGTAGTAGTCGTAGTTGCAGTTGTAGTTGCAGTTGTAGCTGTAGCTGTAGTCTAGTCTAATGTAGTGCAGTGCGGTTGCAGTCTAGTGCAGTGTAGTGTAGTGTGTAGTTTGTAGTGTAGTGGTAATGTAGTGTAGGGGTAGTTGTACTTGCGGTTGTTGTTGTTGTTGTTGTTGTTGTTGTTGTTGTTGTTGTTGTTGTTGTAGTTGTAGTTGTTGTTGTTGTAGTTGTTGTTGTAGTTGTTGTGGTTGTTGTTGTTGTTGTTGTTGTTGTGGTTGTGGTGGTTGTGGTTGTGGTTGTGGTTGTGGTTGTGGTTGTGGTTGTGGTTGTGGTTGTTGTGGTTGTGGTTGTTGTGGTTGTTGTGGTTGTTGTGGTTGTTGTGGTTGTTGTGGTTGTTGTGGTTGTTGTTGTTGTTGTTGTTGTTGTTGTTGTTGTTGTTGTTGTTGTTGTTGTTGTTGTTGTCGTGGTTGTCGTGGTTGTAATTGTAGTTGTAGTGTAGTGTAGTGTAATATAGTTTAGTGCAGTGCAACATTCCGAAATGAACCAATTCTGCGAGACTTCCTCAATTTTCGAAGTTGGCAACATCAAAAACGAAACAGTTCTGCGAGGCTTCCTTCAAAAATGGAAAGCTGAGTGTGCAGCTGACGGCCTCGTACCAATGCCTGTTGTGATTTTTCCGCTCCATCTCTCGAAAGTACTGCGCCTGGCACGAAAAAGTGAAACCAGGTCATACGAAGTGCTGCACCTGTCACGCCAAATCATCTTAGCAAACCTGAAGATCTGATGCTCCAAAATGACACCCCTCTCAGGAAATCAACGCCCTAACCTCTTAACATGTCTGCTTGAAGCTTGAGGTGTCTCCTGTATTGCGCCTGCCACGAAAAAATGCATCTTTGCAGATCCTCTTCAACTGTCCCACGCCTGCCACCGTTTTTGTCAAAACCCACACGTTTAGCTGACTTTTCACCAGGTGCAGAATCCCTTGCGCCTGCCACACAAAACGACGTCTGAACGTCCAAAACTGCTCCGAACCACTCAGCTTTAAGACTTTTGACTTCGAGATGTGCTTCGCGCCACAGCGCCGTGCACTTTTTCGACATCTCAACTTCCAAAAGTGGTCCGAAGCTGAGGCGTTTTGTACTTTTTTTTTACTTCCAAATGTGCTTCGCGCCACATCAACTTCCAAAAGTGTTCCGAAGCTGAGGCGTTTTGTGCTTTTTTGCTGCCAAATGTGCTTCGCGCCACAGCGCCGTGCACTTTTTCGACATCTCAACTTCCAAGAGTGGTCCGAGCATGAGGTGCTTTGTGCCTTTTTACTTCAAAATGTGCTTCGCGCCACAACGGCGTGCAATTTTTCATCTCTCATCTGCCCAGAATGGCTCCGCACCCGCCGCTTTAGGGAGCCTACTTTTCGACCCTCCGGAGCCACAAAACATTGGAAAAACACAGTGTTTCGCGACTTTCCTACCTTTTCGCGCACCTGCATCTTCTCTCTTCTGNAAAAACACAGTGTTTCGCGACTTTCCTACCTTTTCGCGCACCTGCATCTTCTCTCTTCTGACTTTCTCATCTCTGATCTTCTCTCTTCTGACTTTCTCCTGTCTGAGCTTCTCTCTTCTGTTGCTCTTCCCATCTTGGCTTTTCCATCTGTCCATATTGTCGGAAGTTTGACTTCTAAACTTCCTTCGACCATATATTTTGGAACTGATTAGTTGCCCAAACAACTACTTCAAAAAAATAGAATCTTCGACACACGTTTACGCAAAATTATTTTGAAGGATCATCACTTCCCAATATAATTATACGAGGTATGCCTGCGTGTCGGAATTCCAACATCATTTTAAAAGGGTCACGGGTCCAAAAACTTATTTTGCAGGGCAGCAGCCACCTTGGCACCGCTATGTTCCATCTGCCATGGTGATTTGCTAATCCATTGCTTACTGGTGCTTAGTAGGGAATGGGGAATGACCTATGATAACCATTAATAATCATCCCAGCAACCCCCATTCCCTACGTTTCGCACCAGTAAGATTGCTAGGCCATGATCCTGATGGTGACGATGAGTGGTCCGATTTTGCGTGATGCAGGGGACNCCTACGTTTCGCACCAGTAAGATTGCTAGGCCATGATCCTGATGGTGACGATGAGTGGTCCGATTTTGCGTGATGCAGGGGACCCAACAACGAAGAAACAAAAAATATGGCGACTCGGAGTATTTGGGGAAATTCGGGGATGTGCCCCATAAAGACTGCCAAGAGTCAAGAATACTAGAGAATTGGAAAATACATGGTTAAAAATACAAAATCACCAGATTCGACGCCGATCAAATACAGCATTTTCAACAATAACAACCTTGCCTGCCAGTTGAGCATAGTTGAGCCGTGCTATGATATCAAGGCCCTGGGTTGACCTGCTACACTTCAAGATGATAACAAGTTCGGCTGCCTTTGTGTTGGATATTTTTATGGTCCTGCCAGTCCCCAAATTGACAACACCCAAATATCCAAAACAATTACAACAGCCCCTAAACTAACGGTTGCCAGATGAACTGATTTTACTATTCTAAGGATCTTGCACCCCTCAACAACTAGTTTGTTGAAAAAAATATGTCAAAATTATTTCGAAACTCAGTCCCCCAGAAACATAATTAGCTTATATTATATAGCTTACTGTACGGTTGATGCTGCCTTCATTCCTCTGCGAAGTCAACCTTTGTCCACCCAGACTGCAGCACAAAAGAACCGGTTTAAGGCTGCACTGAAGCCAACTGCGAAAACTCTCAAAACAGGTTCTGCTTCAGGTGGCTCACCCATCAGCACAAGTACAGGTTCATTTGTTCTTGGGATTCTCTTCAAATGTTGGGCTTTCTGACTTGGATTTTGCATTTTACAGCTAGCACATTGAAGGTATGCTGCAACCAATACTCAAAGATTCAAACAGGGTGATCAAGTCACCCTGTGCATCTACTCCCACTCAAGCATGCGTGATCAAATGTGAAATGAATGCATCTTCCACACTGAAAAGTTACCAACGACAGGGCTGTGATTCCCATACCAGGCCTCTGGCCTTGGTCAAACAAGCAACACACCCATCCAAACGTCAGGAAAGCCACCTCTCGGCCCAAAGGCCTCTAGCCCTGCCTGCTCCAGCTTCCCATGCTCTTCCAGGAGGACAGCGAAGTTGCTCATGGAGGTGAGCGTGTGCAGGTGCTGCGCACCGAGCGTCGCTTCGCGCGTCGCAAGACATCTGCAGTAAAGGGCCTCCGCCTGGCGTCTCAGGGTGGGGTGGGGAGGTGCCTGAGGTCTCCTCGCGTGTGGAGAGCGGAAAAAATACAGGCCTCCTACATCTTCCTACTGTGCGGAAGGGGAAACAAATTGAACAAGGTCCTTGTATTTCAAGATGCAAGCACATATCAAGCAAAAGAACCACATATGATCCGCCAAGACTCAAACAAGAAAATCGATGAGTCAACATTTCGACATAATCTGAATGTCAGGCATCTGGGTTCCAATCTTCCATCTACAAACAGAAATCTCCAACCTCAGATTGAAAGCGACACCCGTGGTATCTGTTCTTGGAAAACATTTTTTTCTGGACCACTGTGACACATCCATTGTCTGGACCTTGTATAGATGAGGGAATCTAAGATAATCTAAGATAGGTCACCCTCTTCATAGCTCATCCGCTTAACCAGAAACACCAGTACTTTTTCAAGCTGTACTTCAAACCTGTCTCACCCTTTTGGGGTTCCAAACATCCATGTTAATCCATTTCAGCTCCCTAGTAGCCTATCCTTTCGCACGCAACCAGCCCTGGTATGAGCACCTCGGACTCATCATCTGAATCTTTTTCCCGCGGGTGTCGCGCATGCGTCACAAATTTGTCACTTGCAGTGATGTTGGAGGAAGCAAACCTCAAAAGCGTGTTTTTTATTTGTCTTTGCATATGCCAAAAGCCGCTCCAAGAGCAATACTTCTCAAACCACTGCCATCTGCCGCCACAAAATGTCATGTCGCGTGACTACTCTGGCCATGTCCTTCATCTGCANGCCGCTCCAAGAGCAATACTTCTCAAACCACTGCCATCTGCCGCCACAAAATGTCATGTCGCGTGACTACTCTGGCCATGTCCTTCATCTGCAGCACAGGCACAACATCGACATGGCCATTCTCAGCTGCGATAAACAGCGGTGTTGCTCCAGTGTCAGCTTTGGCCTTGCCGTCCGCTCCAGCAAGCGCACAACTTCCACATGGCCATACTGAGCTGCGATGAAAAAGGGCGTTGCTCCATCGTCAGTTCTGGCTTTGTCAGAGTCCACTCCAGCCTGAAGCAGCAAGCGTACAACTTCCACATGCCCCTCCTGAGCTGCAATGTACAAGGGTGTTGTTCCATCGTCGGTTTTGGCCTTGTCATAGTCCACTCCAGCCTCAAGCAGCGAGCGTACAACTTTCACATCGCCATTCTGAGCTGCGATGTACAAGGGTGTTAATCCATTGTCAGTTCTGGCCTTGTTACAATCCACTCCAGCCTCAATCAGCAGGTGTACAACTTCCACATGGCCCTTCCAAGCTGCGATGTACAAGGGTGTTGCTCCACCAGTTGTGGCTTCGTCATAGTCCACTCCAGCCTCAATCAGAAAGCGTACAACTTCCACATGGCCACGCGAAACTGCCAAGAGCAACGGCGTCGACCCTTCAGGACTTGTGTCTCGGGCATCTCTTACCGCCCCAGCTTCAAGCAAGAGCCGCATGGATTCCACATGCCCATTTCCAGCTGCATGATGCAAGGGGGTTCTGCCGGAAAAATCTGTCAGACGCGGAGTTCGCGGGCCCTGCAGCAACGCTTCAAGTGCAGGAAGGTCATTGTCCCTGGAGGCAGCGATCATCCTTCGCTCTTCCTCAGCTTCAGGTGGCAAAAAATCCATCACCACCAGTTGCACCTTGACTAAATAAGAGGTAAACACATCATCATCTTGAATTTCGTGAGACCAATCGTCAGTCCACAACCTCTGCCGAAATCTGGAGACACCGACCTGAGCTGCCAAAGAGCGTTTCACTTCCTTGGCCGTTTTGCCTTCGTAGTCATCCACAACTGCCAATGCCTCACCTGACACTGCAAAGTACACAGAGCACATTGGCTCTGGCTGTGGCCAGGCCCAAGAAAATCCGGACCCAACTATCTCATTCAGAACTCGGGCAAGAAATGCAGCCAACGCAGAGGTCAGATGTTGAGCCGCCAAGGTATCGGTATGGATGTATAGAGAAACCTTGGAAACAACCAAAAATTATACAAATGGTGATTTTCTCACCACTTAGTTTCAACTGTTGTAAAAAACGAACTCAATGGAATTTGTGATTTGTCCACTTCGGGCCACTCCCGTTTTGGATCAATGCGCCTTGCGCTCACTAGAAAATTTCACTGGTTTGAAACGAACACATGGAAACAAGATGTAATTTTTTGGGCGATGATGGTTTGAATGATTTGTGATTTGCCGAAACCTCCAAGAAACATGTCGCAAACTAAGTCAGAACAAGTCAAACCCACCGCCTGGGAAGTTCTAGCACCAGTACAGCAGCCCATTGTGCCGACCTTTAAGCGATCAACAAGAGACTTGACACGGCAAATTGGGGCAGCTGCCCTATCAACCCTACGGTATCGAGGAGGTTGGGCCTAAGCATCCCTAAAATGATTTCAAAACTATGTGGAGGACCTTGCAGTCAAATAACTAGCAATAACTAGGCAATAATTACCAGTCGTACCGCACAAGGCGGTGGCGGAAATTTCAAAGATAGGAAACCTATAGGAGAGGTCGGTTGTTGTGAATCATGGATGGCAGAGCGAACCCACTGATGGACCGACAAATGGTTGGAGGCAGCGCAGTGTAGCTGTAATGTCATTGTAGTTGTAATTGTGGTTGTAGCAGTTGTAGTTGTAGACGTAGTTGTAGTTGTAGTTGTCGACATAGTTGTAGTTGTAGTTTGTGGCGTAGTTGTAATGTAGTGTAGGTGCACTTGTGGTTATTGCAGTTGTAGTTGTAGTGTAGGTGCAGTTGTAGTTGCAGTTGTAGCTGTAGCTGTAGCTGTAGTCTAGTCTAGTGTAGTGTGGTGTGGTTGCAGCGTAGTGCCGTGTAGCGTAGGTGTAGTTGTAGTTGCGGTGGTAGTAGTAGTAGTAGTAGTAGTAGTAGTAGTAGTAGTAGTAGTCGTCGTCGTCGTCGTCGTCGTCGTCGTCGTCGTCGTAGTGGTAGTGGTAGTGGTAGTACTAGTAGTAGTAGCTCTACTAGTAGTAGTAGCTCTACTAGTAGTAGTAGCTCTACTAGTAGTAGTAGCTCTACTAGTAGTAGTAGCTCTACTA
>BGPT01000743.1:38170-53682 GCA_003297045.1 Symbiodinium sp. clade C Y103
GATGTGCAGATGTGAAGATATGCAGATGTGAAGATATGAAAATGTAATAATGCAGATCTCTTTTTACGAAAAACCCTTCGCAGACGCTCTCGGGAACTAACATTTTGTTGCAGTATAGTCGTTGTGCGTGTCATCACGCTGCATCATGGGCATACATGCTTGTCAACGAAGCACGCAACTCTGCTCGTTGATTCGGCCTCGCTCTCTGCTTTTGTTTCCGGTTCTTGCTTTTGTTTCCGGTTCTTCCTTGATGCAGACTGTCCGTCCTTCTAAGTGTCGGTAAATCGAACAGACAAATGCGATGTTTTCAATGCAGATTGAGCTACCAAGAAGGAGCGCGTGGTTTCGATGATTTCCTTTCATATCCAAACCAAAATATCAAAAACTACAAGGTGCGGTCTGCATGCCCATAGGTCCCCCCAACATAATTTCGAGACAAAGCATTCATCCCACCCAAACACCATTTCACACATCCAGATTGATCCCACCAAGCAGACCTTCCACCAGGCCTGTGGTTTTTTTTTCAGGTACAACAGGCCGGCAAAGCAGGAAAGCAATGTGATCTCAACTCCCATGCAGCAGCAGCAACTCATCGTCAACCGGGACCTCAGGATAGTCTGCGGCAACTAGTTGGAAACATCATTGGTTTTGCATAGTTTTACCTAAGACTCCTGGGTTTGACACATGCGCAAAAAACAATTGTATAAACGCAATCAAACGTATCAAAACCATGTTGAGCACCGTCGTGTTACCCTCGCCAGGGAAGAACCAGTTCCGGACGGCGATATTTCTAACCTTCGTCCAAGATATTGTTGTACAAGGACCCAGGCGGCCTTGTCCGCAAGCCCCGACACAAATACCGGGGTACCGGGGCACAGTCGCAACGGCAAAATGTGCGGTGCGGGGCCCTGTCTTGAACCCTGACCAGCAGCCTCAAGGCAGTCAGGATCCATCCAGGAGGGAAATGGGCGAAAAATTCATCCCTTCACATGGGGATCTGCTGCTGATTCTAGCATTTTGTCACGCAGCAAAAACCAAATGCGTGTAGGGCAGGCAAGGCTCTTGAATTTTGGTGCAACCAATACTCCAGGCCTTAGCGAAGATCCCTACACGATCAGCTGTACACTGTACCAGTAGTGTGCAAGTTTTCAACACCGAAAAGTGACCACGGCAACAGCAGGGGGGGATTTCCACTCTGAACTCTTCAGCCAATCTTTCAAAAACAGAACCACCCGTGCTGCATTCAAAGCCGGCTTGAAACTGGTGCCTCACGCAGGGAATTGAAGGCACAGGCGCAATGGCAAATCCGGCGCTGCTCTGCTTGGCAGTTCAAGTATGTGAGAGCCTTGCTTGAACACTAGATCCGAAATCTTGGAGCTTTGAAGGGGAATTCCCAAACCACCGCAACTGTCTGAGTTCCTTAGATCCGCTGGCCAATCAGCAACGCAATATTCGAACAAAACAAAGGACCACGCATTATTGAGCGCACTTGGTGTTGTAAGGGGGGTGAAGCCGCTGGCATCTTGGTGCCAGAGTCCATGTGTGTGCAACCCACATGACATACAACATGCACCCAATGCGCAGTTTGCAGAAATTCATGTGATGGTTCGTTTTGTTCGTCACATCTGTTTTGTTGCCACTGGTTTTCTCTGCACGTGCATCAATCCACGTGAATCCAACTCGTTTCTTCAGTAGATTGCGTGGATCATTGCCTATCAGACATTTGCAATGCATGCAATTGCAGGGTGCAAGCTTCTGTCAGGCTGCTTAAAATGCTGCGGCGCATCCTCTGCGAAGTGAAGAATGTTTTCTAACATTTTCTGATTTTCGCAGTGTTGGCAACTTCTTCCTTGACTCTTTGAAACCACTCCAAGTTATTCAACTCTGAAGGCGACCGCATCTTTTTCGATGACTGAGGGCTCACGACCTTAGGCGCCGCAACGCCGCTTTCCGGCGCTCAAGGTGAGGAAGCGGAGACGTCGAAGTGGCCATGGGCCTGCGGTCGTCATGGACCGGATTTGGCACATGTTGGGTGTACCCTTCCGAAATTTGATCAACCTGCTACCCTATACTACTCTACGCTACACTATGCTACACTATGCTGCACTATACTATGATGGCAACTCTTACTGATCGCAAGTACCATGCCAAGGGCGATCTCTTTTCCGGCATCGGAAGAGTTGATCCATAATATACCCTTCATTGCCAGCTACCCCACATGATATCCGAAGATGATCTCGCCATTTGTAGTTTTATACCATAAAGTATAATACCAATGCAATCTGGATAGTTCAAAAGAGAATTCTAAAACCATCTAAAACCTAAATTAATGCTATAGTTAATTTTACCCAATCGATCCACCGTTTCAATGCGACCATTTTGACAGATTCAATCCCAAAGTCTGTTGCCGCAGGTGTCGCCCAGAGCACCAACCGTTTGCCAACAAACATGGACAGCTACAACCGAAACATGTTGAACAATGGAGACTACTGAGATAACCATCAAAAGCAGACTATACAGAAATGGTCATTCACATCACGGCAAGATCCACCTTTGGGGCGAGTTGAAAAAACCGCAAAATACGGGTGGCGCAAATCTCTCTCAAGGAAACATAAAACAGGGGCATGGAGAAAGGCACCATCGACCTGGTACCAAAAAATGGATGGTGTGCTGCTTTGCTGAAGCAAAATTCATGTGAAAAATAAACGTAACCATACCAAGGTATACCAAAGTGGTAAAGCCATGTCTTTAAGATAAGCAACAGGGTCCCAAAGCTGATGATTTTTTTCGACGCGAATACAAGGCAGCTCAAGGACAGTCCCAAGTCTTGCATGTAAAAGATTCCTTTCACAGTTGACCTGCGCAACAAGATTCACAAGAATGCATAGGACCACTGTGCATTTTGAAAAAGAATCCAGATTGGGAAACAGATTCTAAGACCCCGAAAATGCCGTGTCAACTACTTATACAATCGATGTCCCACCTGATGGAATGACGTCATGGCCGGGCCGATCGAGTTCCTAAGCCTGGGACAGGAATTCGGTGTCCCTGGTCCATGGGCCCATGGGTTTTTGACAGTGAGGAATCTAAGTCAAAACCTTTGTTGAAGCAGTACATTTTTTGGTTTTCCACATGTTGATTTGCATGATTTTTCGAAGGTTGCGGAAGAAACAGGTATCAAATAGACTGCAACAATATAGATAACTATAATAACGCATGTGATACCCACTACCCGTGGAAAATACTACTTCATATTACCAAACCTAGAGCCCAGCAGCAAATTGTTTCCGCTAATGCATCTTCTACGGCTCTGCCCCAAGCTTTGTTGGATGCAGTTGGCCACGTACCCACTATTGTGGAAACAAGTGGTTTTTTTGGCTAAATTACGTAATTAAAGTCTTTTGGCCCCAAGTTCAGGTTCACTGGGGGTTTTATCATTTTGCAGGTGCAAAAGGATGTTGCATACCTGGATCCAAATATCAATCATTGAAGGGAATAATATTTAATTCTGAATTCCGAAAAAAATGCAAGGCGCACTGGTGCTCACAAAATGGTAGACATCCCTCACAGGCAACAGGATAGCATCACCCCAATTTTTTTTTGGTTTTCTTGTCGCTCCAAGCTATCGAAAGGGAAAAAAATCCTAATTGGGGAGTTGTACCTTCCCAAAGCAGAGGGTCATTCCCGCAGTTTTTGTCTGTCGGCTGCTGGCACTGGGGTTCCCTCTTCAAAGCAAGGTTAAAGCCCGGTCCAACAAGACTTTTGTCTCGAAAAAACACTCCAAAATTCCATTACGAGCTATACCGAACAAAATTTTATTTCAAACAAGAAAATCGCATTCATAATCGGAAGTTCATGTGTAAGAAAAAGGGAAGAACTTGGTTTGCAAGAAAATTGTTATTTTTTGCGGAACGCAAAACTACACCAAAAATAATAAAAGTTCTGCCCCGGGCGAATCTGTATTTCAGCAATTTCCAACAAGATCGGGTTTATGTCAGAGAAGAACTGTAAGTACAAAGCATGGTTTTCAAAAGAATGATTTAACATTTTAATTTCAAAAATAATTGAAGAAAAATCGTTAATATGCCCATCGATCACCACGGCCCTTTGACTACAAAGACAATTTTAAAAAACGATTATAATTTTATAGTTAAAAGAAAATGATGTTCACATTCAAATTGTTATTGAAAAAAAATCCGGTCCAACAAGACCTCCAAATTCTAACTTTCAAAAACACGTCAAAAAATTCCAATCCAACCGAAGGTTCAACGCCGTCCAACCCGAATTTTCATTCCAAACAATGGTTGTAAAGTTCCGGTCCAACCCGAACTTTACCTCCCAAAAATAATTAAAGTTCCGGTCCAACCCGAACTGTACCTCCCAGAAATAGTTAGTTCCGGTCCAACCTGAATTTTAACTTCAAAAAATAGGTAAAGTTCCGATCCACTCCAAAAAAATTGTTGAAGTTCCGGACAAACCCGATTTGAATTCAAAAGAAATAAAATAGGTCAAGGTTCGGTCCAACCCGAATTTTAATTCAAAAAAGAAGGTAAAGGTCCGGTCCAGCCCGAACTTTAACTCCAAAAAAATATCCCGGCAAGAGCCCCCAAACAGTGTGGGAATAGAGAATACATAAAGGAATCTAACATCACGAAGCCAAAAGATGAAGGAAAAAAATATATGGGGATAAGAGTTACAAGAACGAAGAAAGTTGATGACATAGGATGGAGGAGGAAAGTAAATGACCGGATAAGTAAATGAAAGAAGGATGGTATGTTGAAGTCGATATTCCCAATCACGTTTGCCGTGCAGCATACGTGTCAGAAGCGCAAACCCCATCGCCGAGTTTGCAGGGCGTTCTCAGAAGGAACAAACTTAAACGCGCGCGCGCGTGGAATAAGACCAGACCAAGGAGAGACAAGACAAACAAAACAAAGGGACACGACAAAACCAGACATACCACACAAAACGAAACAAAGGGACACGACGAATTCAAATCCGTAGAGCCAAGTACGGAACTGATGGTGGCTTCTTAACACATGAATATCACCGCGCTGGTGGCAATGGAATCGAGACGCACAGGCGATCGCAGGCGATCGCGCTTCTGCGAATCGAACCAAGGCGGGTGTCATGTGCGAAGCTGGATGCCACGGGTGTCTATATGCGGTTGTTTCGCCGCAGCTGCAAGCAACACCGTTTTTCATCAACGCATGGCAATGTGTAGCTACATGATGGTTTCCAGCCTGCATTTTGTCTCTGAAATACACCGCGATCGCGCTTCCACGAATCGAGACCAGGCAGCCGTTGTGCTAAAAACCGATGAGCTGATCTTGGACACCGGTGCTGTCACCACCCCAGTTGGGGTCACCCCATGTCACCACGGTTCCGTGAGCCAAAATGGCAGCAAAAACATACCTTGCGCCATGAACGTTCTTGCGTTGACCCCGGACTGCACTGCTGTCACCACCACTGCCAGCGTCACCCCATGTCACCACCGTTCCGTCAACCAAAATGGCAACAAAAGCATACTCTGCGGCACGAACCCGCTGAACGCTTGAGTTGACTCCGGACTGCCACCAAATCCACGTCCGGTTCCATCGGCCAAAATGGCAGCAAAAGCACCCTCTGTGGCATGAACCTGCTGAATGTTCGAGAGTTGACTCCGGACTGCACTGCTGTCAGTCGCCACGGTTCAATAGCAGCAAAGGCATACTCTGTGGCGTGAGCCCGTTGAACGTTCTTGAGTTGACCCCGGACTGCACTGCTGTCACAAGCGTAACCCCATGTCACCACGGTTCCGTCGGCCAAAATGGCAGCAAAAACATACTCTGTGGCACGAACCCGCTGAACATTCTTGAGTTGACGCCGGACTGCAGTGCTGTCACCACCACTGTGGCATGAACCTGCTGAACGTTCTTGAGTCGACCCCGATGCCATCACCAGTTGAGATGGCTGCTCTGTTTCATTCCAGCATGCTATACATTCAAAGTCTCGCGCTTCGTCCTCCCAAAACCCATCTTAGGTCTGGGAGAACCCCTGCGTGGATCAACTGGTTGATATCCTTGCTGTGGAACTTCAGTGGGTTGATCTTCCCACTCGTCCCACAATGACGATTCGTGCATCGCTGCTGCAAGGCGTTGGTCATAGGCAGGCTGTGCGTGACTTGAAGCTGCTGGAGCCGTGTACCCCGGCGGCACAGGTGGTGGTCGCTTGGGAATCACAGCTGTCGCACTGGGTGGATGTGGATGAACAGACACTTGAAACCGTGCTGCTGGACCATATGTTGCCGGAAAACCGGTTGGAAGGCCCGTTTGCGCGCTTACTGGCATACCCTGGTGAGGTATTCCAACCATTCTGGGAGCGTTCGTCCAGTGAGTGAGTGGAATAGCTGCCGTTGGCGAAGAAATCCGAATCACACTGGCTTGCGGAGGGGATGCGGCAGGAGTAGATGATGGAGCTGCTATTGTAGCAGAAGGACCAGCTGGTTGAGCAACTGCCGGAGTCGCTGAACGTGTCACATCATCCTCTCGTGTCATTTGCATTTCTTCCTTTTCTTTTCATTCACGTCTCACTGCTGACTCCAGCACATTTACTCGCCCCTCAAGAAGTTGACGAGCTCGGCACTCTCCAGAACTAGCTCATCCTCTAACAGCTGACGAGCACGTCGTTCAGCAGCCACTTCATCTTCCAAACGCGAGACAATCTGACGTAAGTCAGAGTCCACTGCGTCACTTCCACCACCCCTCATAAAGGCAGAGCATTCTCGCCTCACACGACGATGAAGCATTGAAAGATCTTCTTCCAGCCATTCAAGACGACGATCCAGAGGTTGCCGGAGATACAAAGGATCTGCCGATGGCGAGTACGCTTCCGTATGCTCTGGTGCACTCATCCCTTTCCTGGATCGCTGATCTTCCATCACTGCAGACTGCAGAATGATACTGAGCACACAAGGTCACGGAAACTCTCAGCCAAGAAAATTGCAGTATCATGCAGTGCTATGGTTTCTCTGTGGTCCTCAGCATCCTCAAAACAAAGTAAAGCATTCCGATTCTCCACATTCGCATTCAGAACATCAAAATACAATTGTCTGACATGAACATGACTGTAAACAACTGAAGAAGCAAATCAAGTGCAACCCACGACTTGAAACAAAATAACCCATCATCAAAATGATTCACAGTGCAAAAGCGCAGCAAGTTGAGGTGAGTCACGGCAAGTTGAGGTGAGTGACAGACAAAACTCAGAACCATTTCTTCTCAAACCGATTGCAGGACGAAGGCCCAGAGGGCCAGCCGACATTAGTCACGTCAGCCAAGCTATCATACAAACCCAGTATATATATATATATAAAACAACAAAACACTACAGGTCTCTCAGGTGATAGTGGCAGGATCATCATTGACACGATAGAGCAGTCGCCCCGATGCATCTCTCTCTGACAGCTTCAAAACACCATACCAACGATACTCACCCGGCCGAGACTTGAGGAGAATGTCAGACTCCATGTAGTGCATATAACCCAGGCATGTGATCTCCAACTTACAAAGCTTGAATGACGTTGGACGAGCTGCAACGGAAAAACCCATTGGGCTCCAGTCCATCACATATTGCTGTTCCAAAACCTCTTCTTGGCCTTTCCGAAGATCAAAGCCTAGAGCGTCGGCATAAGGCTGCAGCTCTTTGCCAGCTTGTAAATCTTCATACTGCTTGGGCGTAAACGCAATCCACAAGGTCAGAGTTGGAACAACCAATGGTCGCTTCTCGTCCATCAAAACAGATAAGAGCAAAAGCATCTATGAGCAACACAAGGAACAGTTAGGCTGGATTCCAAAAGCAGTTGCACAAACAAATGGCTCGCACTCATCTCAACTACAGCGACAGTTGAAAACTTGAAAAGACTTCTGTGAAGGCTTGCCACGACCTTTTTGCCACAGATTCAACAGTTCGCATGAGAACAAAACAGAAATTTGTTTCCAATTGTTTCACACACATGCACATTTCAGTTTCAATGTTTGACACAAACACAAGTTCCAGTCAACTGACATGTCATACCAATCAAAAACACAAACTCTCAAAACAGTCTCAAAACGTTCAAACCAGATCCAACATGAGACCAAACTCAATTCTTCAATTCGATACTACCTCGATGGTCCCCCTTTCGAACCTGCTTCTCCAACACGCAGTTCAGAAACTTCCGAATGTCTCAGGGCTACAGGTCTCTACCTGATGAAGTTCCTTAGTCTCACTTCCAAACCACGGTACCTTAGCATTCCCGTGCAGCTGAACAGGCCCCAAAACCAAAACAGTAAAACCAAAAACGCAGATTTGTGTTCTCTTTCCTCAGTAGTCGATCTTCTCAACACACAGGTTCTAAGATCCTTCCTCGTGCATGCCACTGCAAGCACACTACAGGGATACAACACAAACAACAATGCCCACAACACCGTGGCCTCATGCCAAGTCAAAAACGGTTTGTTTACCTACAAACTCACAAAACATGCGTATCGGGCTCATCAAAATACTCAGTTCACGACCAATGACCTCAATTCACAGAAACAGGTCATACATTTAGCCTGAGTCCACAAATACTTAAGCATCTTTCTGTCATCTCTGAGTCCCTTCAACTACGTGTCAAAACTAATTCACAAGACTGATCTTTGGCACCAAAATCGCCCAGTCCTCCTGACAAAGTGCAGATCTATAGACCCTATCACTCTCTCTCTCTCTCACACATCTTAGACTTCGAGACCTATCTCGCATCGACAGAACTGTTCACAAGTCACTGCATGTTACCATTTCTCCACCGTTTCCACGGGTTCCTTAGCACGCAATCATCTTGTGCCAACATTGGACCTACCTGCATCCCCGGCAAACAAAACACTAGAATTCCTAGGCGCCTCCCATTAACAAAACATTAACACTTCAGAGATGTATGAGGCGGCACCATGATTGATCAACTGGCTGTCTGGCCGATTTACCCTCGGCACGCAAAAGAGCGCAACAAACTGCCATCGCTTGTTCCTCAGTACAAATGAAACCCGAGATCTTCGTGGCATGCATCGTGACACTACCTTAGTCGACATGTTCACTGTCTGCGATCACCTCAGTCCACCAAGTGTCTCTAGAATATAGCTGGTCATCAACCCACTTCGTCCTGCACATCGTTAACGCAGCTTTCCTGAAAGGATGCACCTACTGCCACATACAAGGTTCTCAGTGGGTACCCAACTGCCACATTAGTCCGTCCTCCAGTCGTCGGATAAACTATTGCCTCTGCAAAATTTCCTGTGTCGGAGTCGGAGTCGACCTTCTGGCTGTTCTCTACAGCCACATGCCCATCTACAGCATCCACGTACTGACCAAGGCAAACAGTGTCCATCTACAGCATCTACGTGCTGACCAAGACAAACATATGTCCATCTACGGCATCAAAGTACCGACCAAGACACACGCCCCAACTACTCGCGCCGTCCATATACAGCATCTACGTACTGACCAAGACCAACGCGCAACAAAATATCCTTGATGCTAGTCACCCTGGTGTCCCATCTTCTAGAAAACTTACTCTTGTCTGCAGATACCACCTGTAACGTCGCGCAGCTACGAGCACTCTACTAAAACTACTAGCTTCTAGGCTCCAGGCTGAGGTTCCCACAATTCCTACTGAACACACATCGCACCTGCGATTCCTCCCCGTACACCTCTTCTACTAGCGTCATGTCGCCAGGAAGTCCCAAGTGTTCCCTACACAAACAGTTCGGCTGACTCCCTGTCGCAACAAGCGTTACTAAACTGTTCAACATTCTCTCAACTATTCAAGTGTCCTACTGTCCTTCGCTTCCCTGGAAACTGTTGTCACAAGCACAAACACCATGGTCAGCCCATGAATGGTCACTTCCAATCACGTCACAACTGACGTCCCAGATGTCTTGTCCAAACAAGTCACTACGTAAACAGAAACGCCATCAATCTCACCAGGTAAGAACAGAGACCAACTTGATCACAGCTATCTAGAATGCACAAGGGTAAACTTCTCTTGCGATCTTGTCATCTAACGTCTCCCAAAGGTCTCTTGCATCGATAAGCTCCTTAGCAGTCACACCACTGCACTACCCAACTTGCCGTTCAAGTCACCGGCCAACTATCTGTACATCTGTACCTAAGTCACCTTAGCATGAGCTCGACTGCTGGCCACACAGCGGTTCATCATTCAGTGACGTCGATACCTCAGTCGACAACCTTAGTGCTGGGGTCGGCAGTGCATGGTGTGGGTAGCCCCGCAGGGCTCCGCTACCATGATAAAATCTAGTCTCCTACTAGATCCGACATCAGATCCAACAAGATTTCACAAACAAAAGAAAGTTTCAAACCCTCGGCTCCTAAGTGCAAACGTCAGCTTCAGTCTTTTCGCTCGGACGCCACACAAAGGAAGAACGGCACACAGCCGCACACAAACAGAGATCTGTCTTCCTACGTTGTCCTGATGTCAATGAAACTGCAATTCAGATCAGTTCCTGACAATGATGTCTAACGAGGAAACACGATTCCTGGTTGTGAACATCAACCTTTGCTTAAAGGTTGATGTAACGGTTCCAAACTGTATTCAAAACGCTGTTTGAGTTTCGAACAGCTCGCTACAAAACGAATCACCACAAAAATCCTCAAACACGTCACTCTCACCAAAATGTGAAAACCACTGTCCAGAACGATTTGATTCCTAAATAAAACTGTACAAATCTCCAATGCAGAAAACCCCTAGAAAGGCGAGGTTTCTTCTCAATACCACTTCAGTTCAGGGAATCAAATGTCCACGTTCCAAAGCAGCAAAAGAGCAGAATGTTCTGCACTTCCATCACATTCAGTCCGTTCAGAAGTGCAAATACCAAGTCGATATAATTCGCACAACGCGCACCACAACGCCAGAAAGCATAACAATGTCGTTTTTTGCTCGGAAGTAGCGCACGCTGGCTCACGGCCTGTGTCACTAAGCGGGAAAAACAGGGATTCAGAGAAAACAGCAAAGTTCTCTAAAGAAAATTGAAATAAGCCAAAAACACATGCCCGGCGCTCAGATGATCTTCAAGACGTTGTAGGAGACAGTAATGAAAGACTCATCGGTTCCAGCAATGCATCGCCAAACCAGAGCATCATATCAAGATCGAAAAACAGCTCCAAAAGTCAAATAAGATGGCCAAGTGCAAAATGTGGAGGAACATGTAATTCGAGGATGGTTCAGCTAGTGACTTCCGCGTCAAAGAAAGCATAATGTCGGAGATAACGGAATCATAGACCAAACGTCTAGCTCGCGCACATGTAGTTCCAATGCAGGCATATTAACTTCTCATCATCTCACTTCCACTTCCTCAAGTAAGATGCAGAAATTGGTGGTGCTGGATCAACGTATCCAGTTCAAACAACCACGCTGGTGATCAAGATCAAGTGTCTCAACTACAAAATTGTAGTAAGCCTCTCGTCAGATGCCGACTTAGCTATGGTTGGCATGGTTCATCTTTTGAGAGAACCATGATAAAGTCCAAAAGACATTGTACGAGTCATCATCCGGTCTTGACAATCCAGATGACAACAAAGTGCCCCATCGCGAGCAACGCAAGTTGCTCGAGATCATGCAGAAAACATCAAACCAAGACAGATCACACCAAAGTTGATGGTAAACGACCAAATCTCAATCTGAAGTTCTGGAAGAACTCTGCGTGCTCAGCTCAAAAAGCATCTAAATTTTTGTAAACATCATTGGTGACGACTTTTCACGATCTTCACTACGGTGGTCTCCAGACAGGTCTCCAATCACCACGGCGGGCACACTTTCACAAATTTTGTACGTGCGAACACGATGCGAAAATTCAACATGGTTGATGACTTTTCAATCTATTTTACTCTATAGCATCTCGAACAATCACAAAGTAATTTGCCCTGCCCATGCCTTTCCGCTAAAAGTCACCGAATTCAGATCTGTCGAAACTCATGGTGATGAAATCTTGCAAGGCTCACCATGGAACCTTCCAAAACACTCCAAAATGCATCGAATTCAGCTCTAACGTTGTAGGCGATGAAATTCTTGACTCACATCCTTTAAACGGCAAAAATGAATTGCTTTGCTTCAAAGAAAGCGCATATAAGTCCACAACGCAGACTGGCGGAAATCAAGATGATTGATCCGGAGCTGAAGATCGTACCTTCAAGAAATGTTAACTTGAAAACAAGTGAAAAGTTTTATATTGCTTCCTTTACGCTTGTAAAAGCTTGCTGCAAGCTATCGCTGTTCAAATGCTCGAAAACACAAAAGAATATTTTTCGCACAGAAGTCAACCCGACCGGAATATTCTCTCCAATCTTTTCGTAATTTTTCATTTTTCCGCCAAGAGTTTGATGAAGGGTGGGATATTAGCCTTGAAAAACACACGCAGGTTTTCGTCCCTCGATATGTTCCGTCTCTGCTGCAATATAAAGAAAATACCATGTGGCCACCATGGCCTCACATCCATGTGATCCTGCGCTTTTTCCTCCGATACTCTTTGCGCGCACAGCAAAGAACCCCCACACCCCATAGGAAGCATATGACAGCTTCATGCTCCATCTCACACTGACGCAGCAATGCCGCTGGGAGCGGGGCGTATTCAACAGATCTCTTAACGCGGCAGGCGCGAAACTTCAGAAGCTTAAGCCCGTGGCGCACGCAGTCTTTCAGAAGCAAACATGGTACGTTAACCCGTGGGAGGCGCAGTATATCAGAAGCAAACATGGCCGCTTCACAGCTAAAACCCGTGGCAGGCGCAGTTTTTCAGTAGCAAGCATGCCACTTCACAGCTTAAAACCTGTGGCAAACGGCGAGGCAAAGATTATTCGGGACAGAGCCCAATACTGCTATGACTGCACAGCACGATCACATCCTGAAGTGTTTGTTGGAACATATGAATTTTTGCTGTTTTGTTCTTTTTCACGACACAGGCCGTGAGAGCGTCCGCCACTCGAGCTCAGAAAAAGAGCTGGACCAAAACTTGACATTGTCCGAGCGAGGTGTTTTAACGTCCCTTGCACTCCAAAACTCACGGCCCTTGAAGCCTTGGGATCCAACCTCTTCCGTCTGATTGAAACGGGAGCCGGACGTGGTCTCGTTCAATTTTCTTTGATTTATTTCATTCTCTTGACGAAGAGACACAGGCTGTGAGCCGCGTCACTACCTGCCAAAAAATGACAAGCGCTGCATGGCATGTGTCCTCATTTTGGATTGCTTATGAAACAATGGACATCTTGGATGGTGATCATTGCCAGCGTGCTTTCAACTCAGTCAGTCTTGACGTGTAGCGTTGTGAAGCAAGATCGAGGGAGCACCCACAGACTGCGTGAGTAAAAAAACCTTAAAATTGAACCAAAAATGGACGCCATTTTGGACCCCGAAATGGCGTCCATTTTTTGGTTCAATTTTGCGGCTTTTGTTCACGCAGTTGGTGGATCCTCTCTCGATCTTGCTTCGCAACTTCTACGCTGTGATCGTCGCCTATGGCTTTTTTTTGCTCGGAATAAGCGCACGCTGGCACAAGGCCTGTGTCACTTGTCAATCTAATAAAACAAAACTAGAAGAACAAAATTGAAATGAAAAAGTCCGGCGCTCAGTAGGTCCGAAACGAAGTAGAGACCATCCGAGAAAAAAGAGACTGAAGGTCGACCATCAACCATCCATAGAAATGCAGAGTCGCCAAAGACATTGCCAGTCATCAATGATATCAATGCCAGCAGATCGTCATCACTATGGCACTCAGCATGGATGTCCAGGATCAACCATCATATCGGAGGTCACAGTAGTCCAATGTGCCCCCACTGCATCACCCGCGCCCAGCGGGGAGAGTTGGCAGAAATTTTGACTTCTGTTCTTGCTCTCAGACCCAACTCGCCTTCTCTTTGATGATATAGGCCGCCCCGCCTCCGAGCGGTGAGGCAATGTTACTATGTTCTGCATTTCGTTTTGCATTTTAGTTTACATTCCTTTGAGCTACTTTGATTGCCTTTGTTGCGTTAGCCCTCAGCAGTGCTAAAGTGTGGCCTCGAGAACTGATTGAGAAAAAGTTCTGGGGGCTCCACTAGAGCCATGCCTTTGGCTATCAGTGATATATGCCAAGCCACCCCGCTTCCGAGCGGTGAGGCAAAGTTGCTCTTTGTTCTTTGTTCACTTTCCATCATTACCTATGTACCAGCGGCAAGCCACACCACCCCGGGCAAGTGGTCTTGGTTCTTACCTGCGTTTGCTCTGCAGGGCCTGCTTGTTGCTGTTCCTCAGTTAATCGCATTAAGTGCCACCCTGCCTCCGAGCAGAAGATGTGCAGCTTCATTTCGTTTTATTGGTTTGCCTGTAACGCGTATTGATGGGCCCATTCCATGGCTACCCAGCGTGCACTTTGGCACGAAACTAATCGGCTCCGGAGTTATTCTAAAACAGAACCAATAACAACACAACACGACAAAACAGCTGAAATACACCTCCCCCCTGGGCGGGGTAGGCGGCCCCAATTAAGGAGAATGAGCCCAAAATTTGATAAAACGCTGCTCCCTCCAATTGAGCGGTCTGTGGAATTTTGGAGTTTTGGAAATGAGTCGATCAGCTGAAAGTTACAACTTACAATTTTCAAATGACTTTGCTGCCTGGCGGAAGAGGACTGGGGTAACTGCTGACTGCTACTCGCAGTGTCAACAGTTAATGTCATCGTATCAGGTCTGAAAACAAGATCAGTAGTCAAAATTTTCTGCCATCTCTCCCCGCTGGGCGCAGGTGATGAAGAGTGGGCACATTGGACTGCTGTGATTCAGATGTGTTGGTCGAAATCGAACATTATGCTGAGTGCCTTTTTGACGACGATCTGCTGGCATGATGACTGGCGATACATTTGGCGACTCTGCTTTCCATGAATGGTCGATAGTCGGCCTCCGTATCTTCCTCTCGGACCTGTGCTGAGCGCCGGGCTTTTTGTCATTTCATTTTTGTGTGTTTCTTTTCCGTTTCATTCAATTGACAAGTGACACAGGCCTTGTGCCAGCGTGCCCTTATTCCGAGCAAAAAAACACAACACGACAATAGACCCGAGAGGAGGAAGTAAAGGTAGCAAGAGAAGACCGGGAGAGATTTAAGGGGGAAGAGCAAGTCACCGGGCTACCACGTCAAAGTCGCGGGAGTGAGGAAAAGGTCACCTGAGGTAGGAATCATGGGACCTTAGTATGTTTGACATCCCGGTATAGGGCAGAACCCTATTTTAAGTTTTCGACAGCTGTCGCGACGTGTCATTCAATTAGCGGGTTGTCGCTGGTTTAGATGTTACCTCAGGTTGCAGAAACATTCAGGGAAAAGGAGGCCAGTAAGGAGCTGTGTAGGTTCAAGGGAAAGGACAGGGGTAGCATGGTTTCACAGTCCACCTTTAGAGGTTGGGTCGGGTGGGGTGGGTTGGGGTTGGAGTTCAACCCTAACCCACAACTATGGGGGTCTCAGGCGGGGGGGGGGGGGG